>VXAY01003122.1:0-61138 GCA_013399855.1 Oxyruncus cristatus | reverse complement strand
TTTCTTTTCTTTTTTTTTTTTTTTTTTTCCAAGTATGTACTTTTGCTTATTGATTTGGCATCCAGGGTGATCAACAGCTACATGTTTGGGTTTTTTTCCCATCAGTTCCTCCTAGGATAGATAGAGTAACCAAGTATTCAGAGCCACTAAAAACTTACTAGGTGTGTAACACAGTGGACTACTTCACAGTATAAATATAATCCCTAAAGCAAACACACAGGAATACTGTTTTGTTCATAGCTGTATTTGAGAAAAAGCCTCTTTTTTTCTTTTGGCATCTTGCTCTTTCAGTCAAAGTGGATTGTGTTCTCCATTGTCAGCCTTTCCAAAAAGAGCAGCTATAAAAATTACTTAATAAAAACATACTTTCATATTTCAATGCAGTTTCTCAAAGACTATTCTAGAAAAGTCAGCTTGTTCAACCTAATACAAGAAAAAGGTCAAGTATGGAAAGTCAGAGTAACAAAACGACACAGTAAAAATTAGAATGTCTGTAACATGTAGTGGTTAGTTGCAAAGAAGTGAACAGAAGAAAAAACCTCCCTAGAAGTAGTAGAGCTACATAGGTCCTATATTTTTATAGCAGGTGTATTTTGTACCACAGCTTTGATTTTTATTACTATATATATTTTAAATAAATTACAATAATAATGAGTTTGCCTACCAGCAGCCAACCCAAAAAACATACTGGAAAAAGAAAAAAACCACAGCCACTATTATAGTGGTGGAGAGAAACTCTCTTCAGCAGCCAATTTGTTGTGTCCAGTCCTTTCCCTTCTCAGCAATCCCAATCAGGCAAACTTGTGGGCTGTATTCAGCTTATTAGGAATGGGAGCTCTTCAATGCAGGCTTGGGTTTCACTGAAAGGATGGTGAATATTTCCCCTCTGTAATCTGCCGCAAACTCTGCAGAGTCCTCATAGCAGCAAGCTGTGGCAAAAAGGAAAGGATAGAATATTCCATCCAGGTGTGAAATGATTCATAGGCGGCATCTGAGATCTTCAAAGGATTCTGTCAGCACTGCTCTCAATCAATACTTAAGCCTGAATCACAGCTGAGTGGGCTGTGATTTTATCTCATCTGTCAGATGTGAGAAGCTGCCTGTTTGTTCTTGAGTTAACTTCTTTCATCTTTGCTGACACAATATCGCAACTGACTGCACATTGTTCATCACTTTGAATGCCAATCAGTGTACAGAAGAATAAACCAAGCCATGCCCCTTGGTAATCCACAGAATGCAGCAACACCAGACATTTTGTGCACTAGACTCTGCCCAGAAGCGCTGACCTGAAAGGAAGAGGGAAATGTAAACAGGTAAAGACAATCACTAGAATGATGTAAATCTTCTCAGACAGCTTCAGAGTGCCTACGAAAATGACCCTGTGAAGCTGAGCTTTGTGTTACCACAGATTTTCATCTTGACACCCTGTGTAACGTGAAGTTGTCTGTGCCCTGATGTGAGTAACTTTCTCTTTCTGTCTCTTCCTCAAAATAAGTGAAATTAAACAAATGCAATTGTTAAGTCCCCTCGTGACATTCCAGGAAAAACCAACAAGGCCTAAGAGGAATCCTCGGGGTTGCGGTGTTCAGTGTCTTTTTGCAGCGCTGCAGAGTGGATTGGAAGAGTTGGGATGTTATATCCATGGGTACCTCTAGGTGTTCACACACCAACTGCCTGCAAAGGTGACAAGGACACATGACTAATGGCCACTTCCTTGGGATATCAGCAGTTTTAAGACTAAAGTGGAAGTATGACTTAGGGATGAAAAAACAATGTCATAATGGTTCATGTATCCTTCCACAGCTAGTAAAAATGAAAGACTCGATGAGGCTATATTCAACCAACAGTAGAAGAAAAGCGAAAAGTATGATTTTGCTGAAATATTTTTTTCCCAGCATGGACTCTAAATTGCCAACTGGTTTCATGAATGCGTTTGGCCCAGAGTGATCTTTGTGCAAACCTCAGCCCTATCTGAAAGACTGATGCATAAAGGGTCGCAGTTGCTGCGAAAACATCTACTTGGAAACCAGAGTGCTCTGTATTGTACTTGTGAGGGAGTAGAGATTGCTTGGAGCTTAGAAAATATTTTTTTCCAACACTGAGTAACACAAGAAATCAAGATACAAAATTACTTATTCTAATTCCCATTTCCTGAAGGAAAAAAGGACTGAGAGGTTTTAAGATAAAGACTGATTGTTCTATATTTTTCCAAGAGTCCCAGATTGGAGGGGGGATTTACAATGATACTGTGCTCCATCTGTTGAAACATGTAGTGTGCCATTTGGCTTTAACTGTTTGATGCTTGCTCTGTATCCCATTAAGTTTGTTTATTGATCAGGGTAACCTCTGACACAAACCTTAGTGTCTTCCATCTGTCCTTTTCAATGTGATTCTCGGGACTTTCGCTTTCATAGGAAGCCAAGTAAAGTGCTGCAATCAGAAGCAAATACGTTATGTTAGGCCTACTGGCGTTTTAAAATTTACTCTCCCTGAAAAGTGGACTGAGTTAAATGAAGCAGGCATGTATTATCCAGCCCTCAGATTAGGGCTCCAGAATCCCATTAGGAAGTATAGCATTGCCTATAATTGCATCCAGACCATACTGACAAACTGTGCATGAGAACAAAGACTACCCCAAGGGGGCAAAAAAACAACTAGTGGAAACTCAAACGCATGAATAGAGGAAAGCACTCAATAGGAAAAAAAATTGAGCCCAGGGACACGCTGCTTTGTAAGTAACCAGTGAAGTCCCTCTTTTCCTTCTCAAGCAGCACCCTTTAGTGCACAGTATCCTGAAAGTTCATATAAATACATTTCACGTGACATTTACAGGGACCACATCAATTTTTTTTCATTCCATTTCATAGAAAAGGACAATATTGATTATCACAGGCCACATGCATATAAAAGAAAAATCTTATCTCCTCTGCCATTTGTACAGGAGAAGGGTTTTTTACTTACCAGAGCTGTCTCAGGACAAAGACTTTACTGTGAGAAAGCCACAACTTAACATGGTAAGAGATTAAGCAGTAGCCAGTGACATCAGACCTGCAGGAAGTCCAGAGCTCCTTACCATCATCACTGAAGACTGGGACAGTAAGCAAGTACTGCAGAATCTTCCAATCCCTTTCAAAAGGACACTCCACTTGCTTCCATGTCATAAATTCACTGACTTGTTTTGCCAGTTCCCAAAATTTCTGTCAGAATAGAAAACAGAAGACCTGCTATATGTTGAACTGCACTACTTACTCTGAACATTTTTACAAAAAGAGAGAGAGATCTTGGTTTTGAGTCCAAGCCTTGGGCTGTCCCCAGCTTTTAAGATAGAATTGAAAATGATCTAACTCAACACCTCAGCTTCTAACTTTTGTGTTCCTGTTTCAAACTGTGGTAACCTCCCACTCCTTCACCCTGGTAAAATTGCAGTTATTTATCAATTCAAATATAGTAGATCATGAACTGCATTTAGTTTCTTTTCAAGGAGCTGGTAACACTTCTTATGCCAACCTTTAACTTTTGATGATGCTCATGCTTTATGTTTTGCAAATGAAATAATTAGTGATTTTCACATCAGAAGTCTTTAGATACTTAATCCTGACATATCAAAATCCAGATTTTTTTTAGTTAGTTTACCTGAAATGCTCTATTTTCTTGCTGGAAATTTATACCAAAAATAAACCCTCTCCATGTAGTGTGTTGATGTCATTCATGAATAAACTCTTTCAATTAAAGTTTAACATGCCTCAAGTGCACATGGATTCCTTGAGCAAAAGGACATTCCACATTATCGCATAGTCTAGCTTTAGAATCAGGATAATTCAGGTAAATGACTACAAGTGAAATGCACTGTAATTTTGTGTGAATGATCCAGGCTTCTTAAAAACTCAAAGTACCAGAAAACAAAGCACTGGGTAATCCACACTGTCAGGTAACAAGCATGAAATCAGAGGCAGAACTACTGGAAGAGAAGAGGCTCAGAACTCCTTCACTGCTGCTCTACCACATGTTTCTTCAGAGATGATCTGTGACTTTGTCAAGGTTTAGCCCTTGTGCTTTTTGCACCGTATTTATCAACTCATAAATTTTGCTAATTGGTAGAAAGAGTTTGCACAGACAAAACAGATCGCCTTGAAATGGGGATTAATACTAAGATTTATTGCTACACAACTAGAACTAAGGGAAATACTTATATATATATATATACACAACTCTAACTAGTTTTCCTATAATAACACACTTACATATATACACATGCCACCTCTCCTTCTCTTCCTCAAAAACAGTCCAGAGGAAGAAAGAGAAGGGAAGGAAAAAAAAAAAAGTCTTTAAGGTAACAGTTCCAAACTGCTGCAGCTTGAATCTCTCTCTCTCTTTCTCTCCATCGGAATGCAGGAGAATTTACTCCCACCTTTCTTAGCCGCTTGTCTACGTCTGCTGAGGGTTTTTATCATGTCATCACCACGGAATCCAAGGCTCTGTAGGGTTTCTTTCACGAGGAGTTTCAGGGGGGTTTCCTTAGACTCACCACCCCTCACCGGGATCACAGGGGTTCTGGGCCTCTTTGGCTCAGTCCAGACCCAAGAACACTTTCTGATGCTGTGCTTCGCTGCCTGTAGCTTCTTTCTTTTGCCCTCTGGAATTCTCTTGACTTTCTGCTTCTGGTCAGACACCCAATCTTGGCTCTCGGCCGCGGCTGGCACTCCCAAGTGGCCACCGCTCTCTCACTCGCCATCACACCTGGTCCCAGTCGCACCAGGCCCCTCATACGGGAGGGGCTTCGTGTATGGCTCATCCTTTGGACAAAGTCCCAGGATCATCAAAGGAGAATTCACTTAACTTCTTCACTATTCTGTGTTTACAATTTTCTACAGCTTGCTACAGAACAGTTTTTAGGTGATCCACTCTTGGCCTCAAGTCATTTCTGCCCTTCCCAGGCTATCCAGGTCTCCGGGGGAAGAATCCACACAAAAGTCTCTTCACTCCAAATCATTTCCACAGGTGGTAGGGGTTTAGTTTTAAAGTCTTTTCCCCTGCTGGAGGGAGAGAGCAGGGTGGGGACTCCCCCATGCCTCTGCACTCCCTCCTTTCCACTGACCTTGGAGTTTCTGTCTTATCTCAGGCTTTTCTCTGCTCTCCTCCGGCTGAAGTTTCTTCTGTAACGTCTCAGCCAAGCAGTTTTTCTCTGGACCTCCTTCTCCACTCTGCTACATGCCTCAGCCGGAGGCTTCGGTGCCATGCCTGCCCCTGGCCCAAGGCCAGGGGCGGAGGGGGCCTGGCCCCCCACTCGGGGAGGCCTTGCTGCCTCACTTACATCATGGCTCCGAGCTTCTTTCTGCGCCACACACAACAACCAACAACAACTCTTCTTTTCCGGTTTGTGTTAAATATGTAATTTGTGGAGACGTCAGAGAAGTCCTCTAATTGGCTACCTAGCTGGAATTTCACCTGGAATCAACCATCTTCTACTCTAAAACAGAGGGGAATGGGCTAAACCATGACAGACTTACATGCATGAAAATACTGCCTATATATCCTGTCAAAGAAGGAAATCACCTTCTACCATAGCATTTAAAAAATAAGCTCTAAAATACTAATTTGAATGATTTTGTCATTAAGTACAATAAACTTGTGAACTGAATCATTGAGATGAATTTGAGTGCTGGTAAAAAGTTCTGACTCTTTTCCCCACTAAAAATTTATGAATATATGAAAGTTTCTATAGACACTAAATCTTCACTAAAACTGCTTTTTCCTGACTACCTCCCAGTTCCTCTGAGAAGTAACAGATATATTCAAATTCCAGTCTAATTTTGCTCTTCTCAGAATCCAGTGAAGTTGGATCGTGGTATGATTCAGCTTTCTGTTAAAGGGGCTGACCCTGTATCAATACCCCACCCAGTGCTCTACTTACTTCAAAATTGACATGACCATTTGGAAGACGATTAGCACAACCCTCATTGAGGAAGTAAATATCTTTGATCAGGAGGCTGAAGAAAGGTATCACAATCTAAGGAAAGAACAACGTTATTCTCAGTCTGGTCCTGAATCAAGACATAATGCTCTACAGAGAAAAATTAAAGGAAGCTGGGGGAAAATCAAAGGACTAAGATCTCTGTGATATCTCTCTCTCTCACCGCACAAAAATTTTCCATTCACTACATTTTAAAATACATGATGCCTCCCCACAAAGAAAGCCCTCCCTTAAATGGTAAATTAATCCCTATGGTTTTACTTTCATCTTTGTGCCAAACTGCTTCCACTAACTTGAACTCCTCTTGGCAATGTAGCTCCCTCAGGATCACAACCAAAGTACCCGTTAGCACTTCACTGCTTGTCAGCTGTGACTATGAGATGTGTTTAGAACAACAATATGCCTAACATTTTGTTTTTATGTCACGTCCCTCTAGTTTTCATTTTTTCGTTCTTCCTTGCAGATTCTAGAAGATAAATGCTCAGAGGTGCCTACTTCTCACATGTAATCCCTGCAGGGTATCTCACAGCATAGCTTTCCCTCTTGACAGGACGTGCTTGGTAAATGAGGAGAGATTCATTAAAGCACAGCAGGGAAAATTTGGGGCTAGCAGCACAAATGGTTTCCAAACTACAACTCCCTGAGCTCATGCAAGAAATTGAACTTCGGTACTCGTCGGCTTAAAATAAAGCATTTCCTGCCAACTGAGCAAATCAAAGTGTTTTTCTTTGGAGAACGCTGGAACATTCTCACATTCTTAAAATGGTTCTATTTTAATTTTCATGCTATTAAAATTTTCATAGCTACACATCCCTCTTACAACTGAGGAGAAAACAAATACCCCTTATCACTATTTCCATGGAAGACTTCACTGCAGTTTTTCAATAGTTGTAAGTTCTTTGAAACCTTAAAACTCACTTTTCTCTGAAAAGAAGTAAGCATCTTAAACTTCTGGTACTTTGAATGATATCTGAACAGATCCTTAGGACTCAGGAAAAAATTCCCTATGTAACAACAGTACAGACTAGCTGACAGCACGTGGATTTGCTTCACCTCCCTGGTAGTTTACCCTATGAGTAATAAGATCAAATTTATTAAACACAGTCCTAATATTATATGCAGTTGATGAGCAACTGCTTCTAAGTGGAGAGCAGCTAGGAACCTATTTGGTTCCTTTCCACAAGAACTACAACGGAGATTCTGCATTAATGTATGACAAAATAGAATTTATTTCTCAAAAGCTAATTTATTTTAAGACTAAGGAAAAATACCACCTCTATCAATGCAAAGTTCACAGTCACCCTTGAATCTGGAAGGTGGATTTTAACCCAGTGCTTTGCACCAACATCTGATTAATGTCACCATTCCCACTAAAAAACTCCAGAGTATATTTAAAGTTCATCTGAAGACTCTAACACAGGAAGGGGATTCCACAGCTCTGTCTAGATTTGAGTTCTAGAAAACCTTTGTGAGCAAGTTTTAAAGTTTTTGCACCCTATGCCATAAACCACTTAATATTTAGCACAAGTAGCAGCTATAGGAACAAATTGCTAGCAACCTCATTTCAGTCCTTAGCCTTTCCATCTGTTTTACTGGTTTGTGAGATATAGTTCTCTGTCAAAAAAAAAAAAAAAAAAAAAAGAACTGAGGCAATGTACTTACTTTATTTAAACAATCAAAGCGATCATTTAATGTCTGCAGCTTTGTCAGCACCAAACTGGACTGGCAGCCCTAAGAGGCTTTTTACAACCCCACCAGAGGCAGAGTTGCTTAGAGTCAGACTTCCAAGACAAAAGTTTACCATGCAACATAACAAGCGCATCTCGTTTTGCCTCCTGCCAAGTCATTTGTAAACATACCTTCTCTCTGTTGCTATGAGCTGTCAGGGACCTTTGAGTGGCTCCACGCAGAGCAGTTCGGTAATTATAAAAATTGCTAGACGGGTCCATCTGATGCTACAAGGCATGAAGCAATTTAAATAATGAGATAGTGGTATCACCACACACAATCCTTTTTCAATGAAGCAACTGTTTTAAAAATGGAAAAGATCTTCTGAACAGCACCCCAAGTACAGCTTGTTAGAGGACTGTGGAATCTCTTTGTCTCCTCATTTGATCAGAAGAAAACCTTATTTTAAAGTGTGTTCACTCAGCAAAACAAGGGATTCAACACAAGTCAGGGTCAGGAAAGAAAAGGCAGGCTTCATGGACCTTCTTTCTCTCTCTCTCAAAAATGAAGGTAGCTCAACTTGAATTCAAAAGTCAAAATCATGAAACCAAGAAAACAATGGGTTGGCACTAATATTCTGCTCTTCCTAATATGCAGGTTTCTCACAGTTGATCCATTTGCAATGGCAAAGTAAGATCAGACACCTAAAGCTGGTAGTGCCCTACCTCACTGCTCCACTGCTCACCTTGATGACTGGGATGACTGTATGGCTCACAAAGCATGACCTTAACCAGCAAAGTCCCGCCTGCATAATCTGGTCAAAGGAAACAGGGCTGTAATCCTGAGCCGTGCAATCACCCTTAAAGCGAGGAAGGTTATTTTCCACCCAGAGGTGAGGGAAGGAAGCATGAGGTGGCTACAGTGATCCAGGTTTAATCTGTCACCAGAACACAAGTCAAATCTCCTGATGATTTAATAAATATTTCATCTTGCATCAAGTGCAAAACATTACATTACCTTACTAATAAATAACCTGAATTAACTGATTGTCATTTACAGCAGGATAATTAGGTGGCTGGCAAATAATCTCTTGGGTCAATCACAAACACGTACAGTGCTACACCTACATGATCTTTGACCAAGTTCTCTACCATCTGAAGGTAACTGTCAATCAACTAATTCAAGACAAATCCCTCTGAAAGTGCGAGGCAGCTGCCTTACAGCTCAACTTGATTTTCAAAGGCAGAACTGCATAAGGGCAGTCTACACAATCCCTCTCAAATGTATCTCCCTGTAAAGGGCTTACCTACTTTTTTTTCCCCTAATTCTTGGGAGGTGGGTTTGGAAATTAAAAAACCCAAACAAACTTCAGTTTCTTTCTTCCAAATCAAAAGAACAGAAGTCAGCTGGACAATTCTTATTACGTCTTCTAGAACTTCCGTTAACAGTACAAATATACAAAATTCAACATGTCATAATGAAGTCTAACTTGTATTTTAGAGCAGTTAAAAGCAGAATGCTATTAACAGTCCCCTGTCCAAATATTAGCCAAACTTACCTCAAGAATATCAAATTTGGCTGTCTTCACTTTAGCCCAGGTTTTCTTTAATCGAGACACAGGACTCATGTTCATGCCAGCTTGATGTAAGAGAAAAAGATTGTTGGAGTAATATAAGAAAAATCTTTCAAGTAGCAAGGACTAGTAAGTATTTCTAAAGCAAAAGACCTATTAATAATAACAAATATTTTTAACAGAGCTACTCAAGAAATTGAACTAATTTTTTTCTTTAAATTCCAAAACAACCTTGGAAATAAAATGTACATCTCTTACAGAATGAAAGTTCTGAAAAAACGGTATGATATTATTTAATATGGATTTGATAAAACATAAATATACAACAGGAAAGCTCAAATGAGCATTCACACCACCATCTCTTACATGCTTCATTGAAAATGACACATAACTATGAAGTTTTTGCATTTCAAATTAAAACAAATATTCCCGATATTTTCCTATTAGATGTAAAGAGCTGCAAAATTTTTAAGCCACTAGGATATTAATGGTACGATAGAAATTATGGAAGACATCAATTCTCCATATTACAGGAAAAGTTAAAATTTCAATTTAGCACTGAACTTGGTTTTAAAAAGAAGGGATTTAGATCTCTCAACACTTGCAATGAAAACTTTGGTTTTGAGTAATTTATACTACATGGTACTACAACAGTGTTGAGCAATTCTCCACCACTTTCCCTCCCAACCTCATGCTCCTGACCATGTCAAGCAGCTGACTTTTGTGTAAAACACTGTGTTTCCTTCATCCAGATTCAATCAGGGACACAATATCTCAGTACATATACTTACAAATAATAGCCATTAAGGAGTTAAAGTTGCCAATGTTAAAACATTCCCGTGCCACATCGATAAAATATTCGATCACTCTTGCTCTGTGCTTTTTCTTCACATGCTGCAAGAGATGACATTACAGTGTTATGCTCAGCAGGAAACGGCACTCTGACACATCCCCAGAGGAAACAACACCCCTGTTAAAAGTCTTTTCCACATGTACCACAGCCTCACACTATTCTTTACATGTAGAGGAATCCAAGCTATTGTGTTCAAAAGCATTTCTGTCAGCAAAGAAAATCCAGATGCCAGGCAGGTAGAGAGCAAGCACAAGAGGCAAAGAGGCTCTGCCAAGAAGAAGGATATGAAGAACAGAAGAACAAAGAAGAGGGTCCATTCACAAGGGGCTTTCACAGGAGAGAACTGCAGGCCAGATGCTCTCCTGTACCAAGAAGGGCTAACCCAGCATAACATCGCCACTGTGCCACAGGAACAAGGCTGAGACACCAGTACAATGCTGACAACACTGAACTTATTGCCTCTTCAGAGGAAGTCAGGAAGTGTGTTGACTTCATCCAAATGTGAAAAAGTACAGAGCTGAGAGAATGAAATGTCCGAAAGGTACCAATCCTGAAAAGGTTTCACCCTTTTAGATAACTAGACTAAACAAAATCTTTCAGCATAAGTCCTTACTTACCATACAGATCTCTGTTGCAACCAGGTAACTGAGCCTGTTAAACCATTCCACATAGGCTTCGAGATTCCGAGTCTTCTTTTGATCTCCATAGCAGCTCTACAGACAAAATAAAATAGCAACTTTTAGTGCAATTTTTGTCTTTTCCCTGAGAGATGGTTTGGCTTTCTGCCTTGCCATTCCCAAACACTGTCGAACAATCAGGAATAACTCATTTACCCAAAGTGACAAAAAGCTTAGAGGGAAAGCAGCAGTGATAGCATGCGAGCATGTATAACTTCTTTCTGAGCTGCTGGCCCAGTAAAGCACTCGAGCAGGCATGTGGAATCCATCACGTACTATAAGTCCTACCAGGATGCTTTAAGGACTTAGGATAGACTTATGCAAACAATCAAAGCTAAATATCTGCTTAAAGCTTCCTTGAATATAAACACTGTTTCAGTCCTTACTCCTGTCCCACACAGGAGTATATAGAAACACATTATGCTCTCTGCAAGTGCAGAAGGAAAGCAGAGGCCAGGCCACTCCACAGGCACATTATGTTCAGCTGCTGATGACAAGCTGACATACTGCATCCTAACTTTGGGAGATTTTGATTGGATTTCCCCTTTCCTGACTAGCGCTATTCTGCAGTATCTTGGAATGATTTCCACACCACAACTCAGGGTTGCCTAAAAAAGGGTAGACATTAGTTTTAGTGATCTCTATCTGCAAAATCATTGTCAGAGACCATCTGTCTGAACATCAGATTGTAAACTTGCATCACTCTATTGTTTTTGTCAGTTTTAAGGAGGACAATTAATTCAAGTTTTAATGGACTTCGGCACAGTTTACTTACAAAGCATAAGTCAACTTGAAAAACATAAAAAATCAAGTCATCTTGCAAATAGCACTCAAGGAGATGACAACTCTATCATGGCTAGTTAAAACCACTGCATCTTTGCCCCTCATCTCACATGGATCTAGAGCTCACTGCCCCGTTTTAGTGGTGTATGCCCTAATTGCAAATTGCCCCACTCGCCAATTTGCTGCAAAGAGTTCAGTTTACTAAAAGGAAGAATGGATGTTGAAAATGAGTAATACAAAAGCAAAAGTTAAACTCAGCCTCTTCCAGCTGCAGACCACATAGCTGGCCTAGAGAAAACATTCACAGAATGAAGTTCTGCCTTAGCTTATGTCAGGAAAAACAGCAAATGTGTTTTTGTGGGTTTTGTTTCAAAAAGTCAGTTCGTTGGCTGAGAGCTGGAGCCCCATGAGTTGTCCTCCAGAAAGAAAAAAGCATTAACATAATGTTTAAGAGGAATACTAAAGCCTTTTCATTATAAAGCTTGGTTCTACTGGTCCTCATTTATTGCTGGACCTCACTCCCAGCTCATGGTGCACCTGAGTGAGCTCCATGATATTAAATGCTGCATTTCAGAGTTGCTCCAGGTCTGCTCCAATTACCTTGTCATTATTCAAAGGATCCTTTTGCACAAACGCCTGGATAAATTCTTCTGGTCCAATATAATTGAGTCTCTCCTAAATAAAGCACAGAAGCAGCCAAGTCATATCCCACGTTAACCTGCACTTCAAACAGAGGGGAAGGATGAAATCATACTCAGAAGCATAACAACTCACAAGCTCTATGTGTGTCAGCTGCTGAGCTAACACGTAGGGATCATTACAGACTGTGATTATGTCCCTCTGGATGGACTGGGGCTTGGTCTTTAGAACCGTGAGGCGATCTGTGGATGCGGCATCAATTTTTGCAAGCACTTCCTCGTACTGGCTGACGGCAGTGAGCTTCCGGATCAGGTTCTGGAGGAGCTGCTGTACGTTCTTCCAATACATCTGTTATGGCATTAAAAAATCAGGAGACATTTTCACAATGTGACAAGATAGTATTAAAGTCTGCATGATACCAAAACAGATGGATGCTGATGCCTGTATTTGCTGTCAACCTAAGATAAGCTCTACTGTGTGACTTTGTAATATCAGCATTTCATCAGACCAAAAGGAATCCAGGTGAGGATTTAAACAGTGATTGTCTCACAGATTCAATACTGAACCAGTTAGCTCAAGGAATAGCAGAAAAGATGTGCACAATCCACTTCCTGAAAAGTGTCACCAACCAGTGGAGGAAAATACAAGAAATGAAAATGCTCCATCTTCTCCCACTTAAGACCACAGGAAAAAATAAATACGTGGCCATTTAGTGATTAATAAAGGGCCTGCTTCTCTCTGAAGCAAGTCAAGACCAGTTTCACCAAAGAGTTAAAATTTGCAGTGAATCTGAGAAAAAGGAGAAGATAATAAAACCGTCTCTCTGTTCCCTCACCTTTCCAGGCCTTTCCATGCAGCAGTTTAAGTTAATAGGAGAGATAAAGGAGGGGCAGGACTCAACTCTTCAGCAGACCGACCTGTGTAACCAAGGCGGTTACTCTCCCAAATTCCACATACCATTCTAAAGCCATTAAAGTAAAACCTAATTGGCTGCAAAAACGATCATCCAAAATCTATTGGCGGCACACTACGGTGTAATCAGTCCAAGGCAGCAATGTTTCCTTTATTCTGATGAACTTGCCGTTCCCTCCAAAGCTTTTTCCAAAAATGTTTTTTTAAAGGAGCAATATGTTAGCATGGTGAGCCATTTTCTTTGGACTCTTACTCACAGCTCTTAATAGTATCAGAATTCAATAATTCAGGAAGTGGAATAAGAAGCTACAAGCAGAAGAGCAATAGAGAACAGGAATAGGAAACATTGATTCTTTTGGACCCTTTAAGGTAATGACTCACAGAAATACAAGCAATCTGTAGAAAAGCAAGGTCATGGAAATTACCATTTACAGTTCCAAGCATTCACAATGAAACAAATCAATTTACTGCAGCGCTTGTTTTCCCTTTGTCTTTCCGAAGGAAACTTCAAAGTCAAAACCCCCTCAAAGCTAGAGCTAGAAAAGATTTATAGCTCTCTGTCAGAGTAAGATTGCTCCCTAGTGCTCATTTTCTAGCAGTTTTGTACATCTGTCTTTCCCCTCAACAGATTATGTCACTGTTTAAACTGTCTGTATAGCCAGAAACTTCACTGTAGGCAGCCCTTCACTCATCTCATTCCACTCTTGCATCCACTAACTCAACTTCCTCCAGGCTAAACAGTTCTTTCTTTCCATGCCAATGGATATTTTTCAAGTGGGTGTGAATCCTCAATCTTACTTTTTCTTGAAACGAATTTCAGTTTTCTACCTTCCTATTTAGAGTACCTATAAAAAAAGCAACAGTATAGGAGCACTGTACAGGGAAAGAGGCCTTCTGGCACCCCCCCAGTGAAGGCAAACCTATTGTCTCTTCACTCTCCAAAGCTCCCTGTAGCTATCTTGCAGCAACTCTCAGCTTGCCCATCAAATTCAGTCTCTTCTGAATTTGTATTTCATACTGCATCTCACTCTCTTGTCTCATCCTCTTTCATCCCTCCCCACTTTCACAACATCAAAATGTGTTTCAGTTTCCAAATTCCCTTTAGGTTTGTTCTCTTCCATCCTTGTTTACAGCTTCTCAGGATCTTCCAAGGCCTTTGGCAGCACTCTCAACTCCTCCCAGCTCTTACCTACATACTTATTAATGTGCTGTTTGTTGCTTCATCCATATCTTTATTCAAAAGCTTACTTAAAGAACACCAGCCCCTGAGGAACACTGGAAACACGATGCCATTTAGCAATCACTCTTTGTGTTTATAGTTCTTCCAAATGCCATTCCACCATCCTTTGTAATCTTACTATTATGCCAGCTACACAGGATCTACTTTATTGAAACCTTGCTAATTGACTTTCCACTAAGAAAATATAAGCCTTGGCTTTTGGCTGAGTTTGTTTCAGTACTTAAAAGACAATCATAAGTTAAGCATCAAAATATTTCATAATACCTCCATGGAACTTTCATCTGAAAAGTGGGACTTGGGAAAAGGTCAAGTGATTTCCTCGTGTGCTTCACCTAGGGGATGGAAGGTGAAGCTTTCCTCTGAGTCCACAGCTGATGCTTTAAGCTCAAGACAATTCTTCCTGGCCCAGTCTTCTTTCAGAAACTTTTCCCCTAACCTGTTATTAACTTTTCCATTGACCTACACACCTTACTTACACAAATAGAAGAAATTATCACCATGGATAGGGATTTCTCAGATATGCAAGGCTTCCAGGTGTCTTAGCTAGCTTCTTCCAAGCAGAATCACTAAAATGACAAATGCTAACACCCACCAAATTGTGCCGGTCTGCACAATATGGAATTATGTTATGGGCTTAGGGATGAGGAGAACCGTGCCCATGCTTTGAAAGAGATCTGTTTATGCTGTGTGGTTTCTTCCTAGGCCTAGGGGCCAGATAGAACTTTTTGCCAGCACCTTCACAGTAAGTTAGCTTAACCACCCAGAGCCATACCATGTTATTAACAGCAACAAACCTGCAATATCAAAGCAATAAAAGGAACGCCTTCTTATCCAATAACTTTGTGTACAGACAACTTACCTCATCCCCACTGGCTATTCTCTGTGCCAACTCCTTTAAGTTCCTCATCATTCTTTCATCTCGGAAATCGTAAGGAAAAGTCTCTGTCCATTCAGTCAATAACTGTAGGATTTTCGGTGCAATTTTTTGCATCCAGTTCTATTTGAAAACAGTAGTGAGGAATGTTACATGTAACAGCAATACACCACATATCTAACTCAAAGGAAATAGAATTCCATTTCATAAGGATCCTGTGGAGCATAAGGGGTATGAATGTCAGTTAAATTTTTAGGCTTAACTTAATTCAGCATTAGATCACAGGCCAGAGTCAATAGCCATGGAAGCCAGTGAAGAGACTCTCATTGGATTAACTGACCTGCAAATTAGGCCTCGGGTAGGTGGAAACCTTAGGATGACTCCCCTTATTATCACGAGTGTCTCAGTGCAAGACATTTATTAGTCTTTCAATTACTTATGACTGTCAACAATGAAAGTGATACGTTCCAATTCCGCCAAGACTTATGCACACACCGCACTATACACTGAGGAACCTGTTTAGGAAGAGGGAAGGGCTGGTGGGAGATGTGGTGGTCAGAGCCTTCTTTAGGCATAGTGGCCACAAAATGATTTTTGATTCTCAGTGAAGTAAGGAGCAACAAAACCTGTACCTTGGATTTCCAGAGGATGGACTTTGGTTTGTTAAGGACACTGCTTCAGAGAGTCCCTGGGAAACAGTCCTTAAAAACAAAGGGGTCCAGGAAGGCTGGACATACTTTAAGAAGGAAATCTTAAAGGCACAGGAGCACGCTGTCCCTATGTGCTGAACGATGAATTGGTGGGGAAGAAGACCAATCTGGCTAAACAGGGAACTTTTGTTGTAACTCAGGGGAAAAAGAAGGGTGTATGATGTTTGGAAGAAAGTCCAGGTAACTCAGGAAGAGTACAAGGATGTCGTCAGGTCATGTAGGAAAAAAATTAGAAAGGTGAAAACTCAGCTAGAACTCAATCTGGCCACTGCTGTGAAAGATAATAAAAAGTGTTTTTATAGATACATTAACAACAAAAGGAGGGCTAAGGAAAATCTCCGTCCTTTATTGGATGTAGAAGGGAACATTGTCACCAAGAATGAGGAAAAGGTTGAGGTACTTGATGCCTTCTTTGCCTCAGTCTTCAACAGAAAGACTGCTTATCCCCAGGGCAGCCACTCTCTGAGTTGGCAGAGAGGGATGGGGAGCAGAGCAGACCCCCTGCAATCCAGGAGGAAGGAGTGACCCGCTATGTCACTTAGATGCTCACAAGTCTATGGGACTGGATGGGATTCATCCAAGAGGACTGAGGGAGCTAGTGGAAGAGCTCACCAAGCCACTCTCCATCACTTATCATCAGTCCTGATTCACCAGGGAGGTCCCAGATGACTGGAGGCTAGCCAGTGTGATGTCCATCTGCAAGAAGGGTCAAAAGGAGGATCTGAATAATTACAAGCTTGTCAGCTTGACCTCGGAGCTAGAGAAGGTTATGGAACAGATTATCCTGAGTGTGATCACAAGGCACATAAAAGAACCTAGGGAACAGACCCAGCCAGCATTGCTTTTAGGAAAAGCAAGTCCTGTCTGACCAATCTGATTTTCTTTTATGACCAGGTGACCCTGGTCATTGGTGGATGAGGGAAAGGTTGTGGATGTAGCTGATCTGGACTTCAGCAAAGCCTTTCATACTGTCTTCCATGGCATTCTCCTGGAAAAGCTGGCAGCCCATGGCTTGGACAGGTGCACTCTGTGCAGGGTTAAAAACTGGCTGGATGGCTGGACCCAGAGAGTGGTGGTGAATGTGTCGCATCCAGTTGGTATCTGTTCACCAGCAGTGTTCTCCAGGGCTCAGTTCTGGGGCCAGTCCTGTTTAGCATCTTTATTGATGATCTGGATGTGGGGATTGAGTGCACTCGCAGCCCAGTGGAAAAGGACCTGTGGGTACTGGTCAACAGCAGCTGAACATGAGCCAGTGTGTGCCCAGGTGACCAAGAAGGCCAATGGCATCCTGGCCTTTATCAAAACCAGTGTGGCCAGAAGGACCACGGCAGTGACTGTCTTCCCGTACTCGGCACTGATAAGGCCACACCTGGAGTGCTGCGTCCAGTTCTGGGCCCCTCACTACAAGAAAGACATCAAGGTGCTGGAGCAAGTCCAGAGAAGGGCAGTGGAGCTGGTGAAGGGTTTAGAGAATAAGTCCTGTGAGGGGCAGCTGAGGGAGCTGGGGTTGTTTAGTCTGGAGAAAAGGAGGCTCAGGTGAGACCTTATCATTGTCTACAACTACCTGAAAGGAGGTTGTAGCAATGTGGGGGTTGGCCTCCTCTCCCTAGCAGTGGGTGACAGGATGAGAGCAAATGGCCTCAAGACATGCCAGGGGAGGTTCAGGCTGGACATCAGGAAGAATTTCTTCACAGGATGGCTAAGCATTGGACGGGGCTGCCAAGGGAAGTGGTGACTTCACCATCCCTGGACATGTTCAAGAAATGACTGGATGCAGCACTTAGTGCTCTGGTTTAGTAGACAAGGTGGTGTTCAGTCAAAGGTTGGACTTGCTGATCTTGGAGGTCTTTTCCAAACTTAATGATTCTATGATTCCACGAATTATTCAAGTGTCTTCATTTCATTTGTGTAATTTTCTACTGGGGTGGAGGTGACACACAAAAACCTGTGCATTCCCATGCAAAGGGGCCAGAAATCTTAGCCACTCTGCAAAGAGCTTAGCGAGAAGTGTAGCTTAAGCATGCAAGATGTGTCAGTGTAATTCCCATTGATGTGCTTAACTCATCTTTCCATCTTACCAACATTTTGGAATTATATGTCAAGACATTCAGAACCCTGAAAGAAAAGCAACCACTGCAGAGCCAATAGAGGATACTTCGTGAACAGGAAGCACTTTTGTTTCTAGCTCATGTATTGGTAAAACAAACAGTGTAGCAGAAGCAACAGTCTTCATGGAGGACAGGCTGAGGAGCGTGGAAATTTCCCATGAATGTCAGTGAATAAAGCATTAAATTCTGGTTGCTTGTGTCATAGTTTCGATCTGTTTAATCTTACTGAGGACTCTCTTGAGTGGGAACATTTTGCTCTGGGCAGGGTAGAGACATTTGACTGGAACTGACAGGAGTCCCTGAGAGTGTGGGATCTTACCTTGTCCAGGCCAGGCTCACTTAGTCTCTGCTGCTCAATGCACAGGTGGCAGACTTTGGCCATGAGCTCATATGGATGCATGAACAGCCGTGAACTGAGAAGGAAGGTGAAGATGTACGTCCTCTGCAAACAAGAGAAAGACAGAAAAAGGGATAAATTACCTCCGTTTTGATACTTTCTCAAAATTTGTTCCTAATAAACCTGTTCTCAATACTTTACCACCTGCAGAAGAAAGCTCTACATGTGGCTGCGCCAAAAGCAATTACTACGGAAGTAAGCACTTAGCACTGCTTCAGAATCAGTGTTATAAGTTCATGCTTGAGCCAAGTTATGCAAGATTTAACCAAAAAAAGGCAGGGCAGAGGTAGTTTAGCTCTCCTATTGCACACAGCCTTATTGCAAGCTCATTATGTGGAATTACTTGGAATAAAATTTCAACTCATCTTCTCTTGCTCTACAGTAAACCTTTGTGAAAGCCATTACCAGATTACATAATTCTTTCTAGCCTGACAATGGAATAACATTCATGCTGCAAGTCCAAGCTATTTAGAACACCAACAGAGAAATCTTGCCTGTTTCTACACTGCAAGTGAAATTAAACACTCTTCAGAAAAAGAACAAAAGAAGGTGCCAGTTGACCAGATTGTTCAGCTGACTCAATTTTGACACACACACCATCTTTACTATGCTGTGTTTGCCTGTCTAACCTCAGTAAACTGCACACACACCATGAGATTGTACTTCCTTTAAGAATCTCCAAATACTGCTCATTTCTCACGGTACTGCTTGTCTCCTTAGTGAAAGTGGAGGGAACCACATAGCTTAATATTACAGAATAAAAACTAGTAACTCTTTCTGAAGTTACAAGAAAAGGTTCTTTTTATTTTTCTTCAGTTTCCATATGTCATATAGCTCACTGATTGTGAGATGAATATTCAAAATACCCATTCTGTTCTACGCATTGCCAGTAGTTAAATATCTATGGCACCCACAAGGAAGATTCTACAATGTTCAGGATCTAGGAACTTGGAATAAATGATCAGGATTGACCAAGGAGTGTCTAAATTGCTACATATTTAAAATTTACATTAAGCATTATTGCATAAGCACTAGCTTAAGCACAGTCCTGTACTACTGCTACTTCTGACCCAAGTTAAAAAAGACACTGCCTTGGAAACTGGAATAGATCTATGACAGGGGCTGAATATAAGCAGAGTTGTCTTCAGAAGGAGCCTTTCAATAAGCAGAGATGCAGTTTCATCATCCCTCAGACACAAGCAACTGCCCCCCGCCACCTTTTGATATCATTCTTTTTTATATTCTTTTCTAATAATTATATAAAATGTCCCAATGCATGGATGTATCTAGACAGGCCAAAAATTCTCATATGACAAACGTCCTACTCTCACATTCAGCCTCTGCTGATTCCAAATGTTGTGGTACTACTTCAACATTTCCATTTCAAGATACATGAGGATCTGAGATGAGTAATGGGAAATATGCATTAAAAACTGTTTGGTTTTGAAATAAATACTTTCATCTTGTCATGTTGGTGGTCATGCCTATCTCCTCAGCTTGCTTGACAGATTTTTAAGGGTCAATGATACATACAATCCATTAAAATAGTAAGCCACTCTAGGTTTCTATTATACAAAATTTTATAATAATATATATTATAACTTTTATATACACATATAAATACAAGAAATTATAATAATAAAAATTGTAAATGGCTCACCAGAGTTGTGCATCTTATAACAGGAGTAATAAGAATTAGACTTGCTAGGTTAGGTGAGTTGTGTGCTGCACTCACATAAAACACATATTTATCCTGTTGTTGCAGATCAGTCACTTGAACCCCTTCCTTAGCAATTTGATGAGACACATTCTGCTTTTGCTGCACATGGGACAGTTCCCCTTTAGGGGATGCAATCAGGCCAAGCCATATAGTTAACTGGGTTTATAGACTTACATCAGGATAGTAATCTACATTGGGTACTAAGTGCTGGATCAGAGCTTCCAGAGACCCGGAGAGGAGGCTGTTGTCATGATAATAGAGCCCACCACAGTTGTCCTCTTTTGACTGATACAGGTTCCTGTTGTAGCCACTGCTGTCAAACATAGCTGCAAAGGGAGGTGTCTGTGGCATCTTTCCCTGAGGAGACAGACAAGAGAGATAAAGGATAACTCACAGAAGGTACAGTGTAAGAGGTTTTCTACTCTCCAGAGATAGTACTGGGCTAGGAAGGCAACACAGTGTCACACCATGGGTTGCTTGCACACAGTAGTGAAGATTGTACTGTTTTCAAGCCTTTGCACATTTCTCAGGAAAGGGTCTATCACAATTGCCAGGCGCTTCTTTTATAACTTGTTGTTTCTTCATTAAATGACAGGTAAGGCATCAGGGTTAAGAGTTAGAAGGAGTGTACAAGAATCCTGACAGGCTTTGGGAACTCAGACTTCCCATAAAGCTTTTGGCATAATGTTCACTGACAACTCTGGGCAAATCCTGAAAATAGCTACTACCTAAGAGAACCCATCTGATGGGGAAGCATGTTCAGGCTGTCACAGGCTGACACAGCCCCAGCCAGTGCAGAGGGAGAAAGGCTGAAGTGAAGCCCCGAAGAGGTAATCTGAGAGGAGAGTCTCCTTATGCAACACGACAGCCTTGTAATTGCATCAAAAACTCCCATTTCCCAACTCCACCCTGGTAAATCACTGCTGGGTTTTTCCAATTACACTGTGACACGTGTGACCCAGGCTAAAGCCTGATGCTTCAGCACATCTACTCCACCTACTCTCTGAGTGGCTCTACAGACATTTGGAAAAATATGCCTGTGTATAGGTTGCTTACCAATGTTGTCCAAGTTCACCAACGATACAAAAGCCGAGAGCAGACTCAGAGATCTGTTAAACCTTCTCCCCAAATCCTGTGAAAATGTGAAAAATCCAGCCCTCTGTTTTCCAGCTTAAGGAAAAATAAAGCAATTACTCATCAGTCTGCATCTCAGTGCCTGTGGAATAAAAATGTCTTACCAAGGAAAAGATCAGTCAGTGCTACAGGCTGTTCAGTCATCCAGAGTAGTGGGTGGGCAGCAATGGGACCTGTGACCACCCAAGAGCTCTTCTGGTGATGCAGTATGTGAAAAGGCCAAAAGATAAAATCTCTCTGATTACTTGAGTGTTGAGTTATAAACTCCTTCCTTCTCCTTCCCTCTCCCCTGCCTTCCGGGAGTAGCAGCTCGTATCAGTTTAAGGAACATAGGTTTTATAGCCTCTACGGCAAGTTAAGTTCATGCCCAGTTTTAACCCCAAATATGTGCATTTTTTAACTCTATTACAGCAGTTCCTGGGCTGTGGGTGATAGTGGGTATTCAGGGAGTGGACAGATAAACTGCAAAAAGGTATTGCACATCGCCTTCCATCATCCCCACAACTGTTGGACAAAGGAGGTCAAACTGAGAAGACAATATCCACAGGCTGCTGTGCTCTGTGTTGACAGAGCATGTGCGTGTGCATGAGAAAAGCATTAATGCCCCTGAGCCATCATTGTAAGTGCAGATGCTGTTCCTTTTCTCTCCATTGTATCAAATCCTATTCGGGAAAAGGCTCTTTTAAAGCCCCAGACCTCAGCAGACACCAGTCTGTGAAGGCACTCCATTTTGAGAACAACTAGTGATGTGACAGCCTGGAGATAAATAGTGTGCTACCATCTGTGTGCTCCACAATTCATAACAAAGCACTTTTCAGAGTGAGCCCAGTGGAGATGAGAAGCTAATAAGTTATTAGCTAGATTCCTTAGCTAGGACCTGAAGCACCACACAGAGAGCCACAGACTTGCTGCTGCTGGCCGTGTGTCTGGACAATGGAGACATTCAAACTAGCACAAGACTGAGCGGTTCAGTAAGTAAACAGTAAAAGAAAGCCAAAAATGGTTGCAAAGACAGAGAAAGACAGTGAAGAGAGCCTCCTGGCCTACATGACCTGTGCTAGTCACACCCTCAGTTCAGGAAGGATATTGAGGTGCTGGAGCAGGTGCAGAGAAGAGCAACCACGCTGGTGAAGGGACTTGAGCACAAGCCCTATGAGGAGAGGCTGAAGGAGCTGGGGTTGTTTAACCTGGAGAAGAGAAGGCTTAGGGGAGACCTCATCGCTCTCTACAACTATCTGAAAAGAGGTTGTAGCCAGGTGGGGGTTGGTCTCTTCTCCCAGGCAACCAGCAGTAAGACAAGAGGGCATGGCCTTAAGCTGTGCCAGGGGAGGATTAGGCCAGACATCAGAAAGAAATTCTTTACAGAGAGAGTAATCAGCCATTGGAATGGGCTGCCCAGGGAAGTGGTGGATTCTCCATCCCTAGAGGTTTTCAAGATGAGGCTGGACGTGGCACTTAGTGCCATAGTCTAGTAACCGTGGTGGTGTTGGATCAAGGGTTGGACTTGATGATCTCAGAGGGCTTTTCCAACCCGTCTGATTCTATGATTCTATGATTCCAAGGCGCCAAAAGGTATCTGCATCAAAATGGGAACAAATAAGGAGTCTCCATGTCTGAAAACTGACATCAGACACAGTGCAGCTGTTCAATCAGTGATTCAATTCCATTCAGACCAGTGAATTGTGAGAAGAGAAGAATAAAGTACATGCACGTGCCGCAGCATGAGAGAGGGAAGCGCAGGACTGAGCAAAACAGGGTTCCTGTACAAGAGAGCTCAAATTACTGGGAAAGTGAGGTGCAACCCAACCCATGCTCTGCAACACTAAAGCATTCTGATGCATAAAGACGCCTGGACTTTCAGGTTCTTTGCAAGGCTAACACAGTTTAAGAAACAAAAATTACTGAGGAGTTGACAGGAACCTTCTGTAGCTTTTTCTAGGCTTTCATACTGTGTATGTAAAGCCACAGACTTGAACAACTCCAAACTACTTTTCAGCCCACAAACATTGAAAGATGTCCTGTTTGCACCAAAAATCATTATTCTTTTCAGCTACTGTAGCGAAGTTTATTCAGTCAAAATGCAAATGGTAGTGAACAGAGTGTTCACCACCCACCAAACATTTGCAGCACTCTGACTCCAAGGTAATACTCCATAAGGAAAGTGAAGAAAGGCTGGTTTCCATCTGCAAAACATCTTGACATCAATATTGTCACTATAAAAAACCCAAGGGCAGTAGTTGTTTCAATCCAGATCTCGTATTAACCAAAACAGCCTAATTCAGGGTGAGACTGGAATCTGCAGGAGATGTAGCCAGCCTAGCCAGCAATCAGTTGTGATTTCATACAACCCTCACCACCCAAACCAGACAGGGAGTGTCTTTATCCATTGGAAAAACCTCCACTTCTACCATATCACTCAGTTCTAGTATGGGAAGGACTAAAGCTGGTGTGAATTCCCCAAGGACTTTTCTCTGACATGTTTTACACATGCACACTATATATTACTGCCCAACAAAATACAAGACTTTTTTAAAGGTCATCAAGCGGTGTTTAAATTCTAATAACTACTCCTGAAGGAAATGAGACCTTTCTGAAGCTTGCAGTCCCTAACTCTCTGCATAACAATTAGTCCCAGGACCAGGTGGATCTTTCTTCAGACAAAAATAAATTTGAGACACAGTCTCCTAGTGCCTCATCAAGAGGAAAGAAAAAAATCATCGTGTCATTAACAGATGTACTGATTCATAACAATAAAATAAAATTGCCAAAGTCTGGCCCAAAAGGTACATATTAGCTCATTTGTTTGCTATCTATTTCTGGAAGCTGCTTGATAGAGAGGGCTCAGTTCTGCTTCAGTGAGGCACCAAGTTGTAGTAGCTAAGAGATGTTGTGTATGCTCTGCTTTCAGACACTGGATTTCACTTGTAAGTGAACAGGACAGGACACGTTTTCCACACAACGAAAAGGGATGATATCAAAGTGTGACAGAGTACTATGACAGAGATAAATATAGCATAGCCAACAGGATGATTCATACAACACATGTGCTTTTCCAGCATGACTCCTCTATTACCTTGACCTTGACTCTTCTGTTGTATTTTATATGGAGGTGGAGACACAAAGCAACATGTTTAGTTCTAATTAGAAGCTTCTTTAGCTAAAGCCTCACCCAAACCCTGCCTTCAGACTAACCTGAGTGGAACTGAAATTTGGTGACAGAGCAGAGAATGGTCCACAAAAGCACCGCATATAGAGGAGAAGTATCTTCGGACCTAAAAATATTGTTGAAAAGCAGCAATACAACATGTGTCAAGTAGGAATTAGACAAAAAGACAGGAAATATGACTCTAGCGAAAAATATCCCGAGAGATAAGAACTGAAAGTTTTTAACTGGGCTTTGGAAACATTTGGCTAGTAATCACATGGAAAACTATTTATCTCTCTCTCTCTTTTTTTTTTTTTTTTTTTTTTGGGGTGGGGGATGTGTGTGTGTGTTAAAGATCTGACTTGAAGGAAAGAACAGTGAAATAATTTCCTGGCTTTACTCCTGTGACAGAGAAAAGTTGGTAATTCTCTGTGCTGGAAAAGAGGAATACAACGTTTTTTCTGCATTTAGTATCATTATGGAGAATGTGAGACTTTGGGCATCAAGGTCCAAATTCTGATTCTGAGCAGTCTCTGACAAGAAAGAAGTCTCAACCTTCCCAGTAACAACAGCGTAAATCAAAAGTCAGAGCCAAAGATGACGTGCTTAAACCACCCCCCATTTCCTGCAGGAGCCGAGTTCCAGTTGGGCAAAACCGAAGGAATCACATGTATCTTCCAGGCTGCCAAGTGCTTGTCTAAACCTCCATGTTTAGCAACAGAAAAAAAAAAAAATCTGTTTTCTACTATAAACAGCGGAAGGTTGCATTGGTTTGTCTTCATTTATATTAAAGAGTTCAGGCTGCACATCAGATGCATAAAACAAAACCAACAATGTGAACAGCTTGTATCCTTTATAGACGTACCCACTGAGGAGTTCAGTAGTAGCCACAAAAGGTGCTTTTAAAGCCACTGCCAAACATTTTCAGCTCCTCTGTCATGCAGTTATCTCCCAACCAGATATATCCCCCATGCAGTTATTATCCCCCATGCAGTTATATCCTCAACCAGAAGAATGATGCCTGAATTTTTTATAAGTCCCAAGGCACACCTCCCCATAGAAGATGAAAGCTTCAGAAATGTAATTAAATCCCCTCAGAGCTGCTTCCTTATACAATCAGAAACCCCTACCCACATGAAGCAGATGATTACCATTCACCACTGTTTTTAAGGATGGCATAATAAAATTGAGGTATGGAAAAAAAAAGTCTAATGGGGAAAGGACTACCAATACTATCAGCTTGCACCAACCTGGGAGAGTCTGAGCAAGTTAGAATAAACCTCAGATTTAATATATAAAAAGGAAGTAAGGAATAGGTGTTTGCCAGCAACATCCAGCTTTCTTTTAAGTGTTTCTGAAGAATGTGGAGAATTTCAGGCTATCACAGAATCATGGAATGGTTTGGGTTGGAAGGGACCTTAAAGTTCATCTAGTTCAAACCCCACTGCTATGGACAGGGAGACCTCCCGCTAGACCAGGTTGCTCAATGCCCCATCCAATGTGGACATGAACGCTGTCCAGGATGAGGCATTCACAACTTCTCTGGGGAATCTGTTCCAGTGCCTCACCATTCTCACAGTAAAGACTTTATTCCATATATCTAACCTAAATTTCCCTTCTTTCAGTTTGAACCCATTACTCCTTGTCCTATCACTACAGTTCCTGATGAAGAGTTCCTCTCCAGCTTCCTTGTAGGACCCTTCAGATGCTGGAAGGTTACTGAGAGGTCTCCAGGTAACCTTCTCTTCTCCAGGCTGAACAGCCCCACCTTTCTCAGTCTGTCTTTGTAGGGGAGGTGCTCTAGTCCTCTTATCAACTTCATGGCCTCCTCTGGACTTGCTCCAACAGTTCCATGCCCTTCTTATGTTGGGGACACCAGAAGTGTACACAGTATTCCAGGTGGAGTCTCACAAGAGCAGAGTAGTCTTTCTCTGCAGGGATGCTCTCAATCACTTCTGCAGCCAACCTCTGGGTGTGCCTGGGATTGTCCTGACCCAGGTACAGGATCTTGCACTCCAATGCCATACCTCCGTCATAGAAAGCCACCAAATTTGTCAGGCATGATGTGCCCTTAGCAAAGCCATACTGGTTGTCACCAATCACCTCTTTGTTTTCCATGTGCCTTAGCATGGTTCCCAGGAGAATGTGCTCCATGATCTTGCCTGGCACAGAGAAGAGACTGACTGCTGTGCAGTTCCCGAGCTCTTCCACTTTCCCCTTTTTAAAAATGGGGGTATATTTTCCTTTCTCCAGACCTTGAGAAGGCTGCCTTGGAGCATCACATCCCCCACCAGATCCTCCGTGTCAATGCGCACAAAATCCGGCATTGCACCTCCCCTTGTTGCCCCCTCTATCACTTGTATGAGGAAGCTGTCATCGACACATTCCAGGAACCTCTGGGATTGCTTGTGCCCTGCTGTGTTGTCCCTCCAATAGATATCGGGGAGGTTGAAGTCCCCCACTAAGGCCAGGGTTTGTGACTGTGAGGCCTCTAGAGGGCTTCATCTACAGCCTCCTCCTGATTGGGTGGACAGTAGCAGACCCCCACTATAACATCCCCTGTCTCTGCCCTCCCTTTGATCTCGACCAACAGGCTTTCAGTTGGCTCTTCATCCATCCCCAGGCAGATTTCCATACGCTCCGGCTGGTCACCGATACAAAGGGCTACACTGCCTCCTTGCCTCCCTAGCCTCTTTCCTGAAAAGCTTACAACCTTCCATTCCAATACCTCAGCCATAGCAGCCATCCCACCACATCTCTGTGATGCCAGTGATATCACATCCATACAGGTGCGTGTATGTCTCTAATTCCTCGTTTGTTCCCCACACTACCTGTGTTTCTGTAGAGGCATATGAACCAAGCCCTTGATAAAGCTGACTTGCTGCCTGGAACAGCTGGAATACCTTTGTACTGCTCTGGGCATCCACCCAGGCTACCCAAAACAAAAGCACACTAGACACAGAGGCCACTGGTTACATTCCATACAGCTCTGTGTGTGAGTACTTTGCTTACAAAGCATTTCGTTTTTTCCACTGAAAGGTAAAGCAAAATTCTACAGTCCAAGTTATTGAGAAGGTAAGAAACCTGAAAAACTTCCAGATCGGTGTTTCATGTGCCAGCTCAAGTCTTCTTGCTTCCATTCTTGAAGAATTTCCCATACAATTCTCTGAGTGTGACTTCAGCACCAATTTTGATTTATAGTTCCTTCCTAGAAATACTTCTTATTAACTGTATCTTGTAGGAGGCAGAGCAAAAAATGTTATTTCATACTCACATAGGAGATGAAAAGAGGAGTGACATTGGCTTTTTCCTGTCTGAAATCAAGAGCAAGATTAAGGACAACTCAGAAGGAATCCACCCCAGAGCAACAAGAGGACCAAACTATCCATAGGTGATACTGCTGGACAGTGACGTAACAATAGTAATACATCTTGCACAGTTGCTGGTAGGGCAAAGGAAGACCTGAGGAAGACTTAAGAAACCTGACTGAGCCTTAAAGTACTTTTTCATTTCCACTAAAACAGAAGACGATGAAAAATTTTGTGAAGTTTTCAAAAAATTACCGTGGCAACAATAAGCTGCAAACAAAAAAGAAAAGCCCCAGTAGGCAAAGAATAAATCAGGAACTGAATTTTAATTAGAGGCATTTTTCTCCTGAATGCGCATCTTTCTTGGATCTATAAATAGATCCTTCTGATGATGTGGGAAGGTCAGATGCAGCACTGCTGACTGATCACTCACATATGAGAACTTTGGCACTGTAATTAAGCGAATGCTCAATGACTTGAAATTAAAGTCCTTGGGTACTAAACTGCAGAAGTCTGATGGGTATGAATATATTCCTGTGTGTGCTTGGAAGCATTAGGAAAAGTGTGTGGGGATTTAAGAATGTCTTAAATTTCTCAAATTCTGCAAGAGTAGAAAAAAGGAAGGAAACAAACTAGTTCCTCTTTGTTGCTGATGTACTGCAAATCCATGTCCCTTGCTGAAGCACCAAGAACCAACTCCCCTTCTACCCTTTCCCCATGCTTTTCTTCCACGGGACAGGAAGAACGATGTGAGTGTAATGATGCTGAGAGTGGATGTGCTACAGCACTGCTGCAGTGCAAACTACATCATGGCAAAAATCCCAAATGCAGGAAAATTACCCGGTCCAGGGAGAGGACAGGACATACATTTCTCCCAACCAAAACACATGAAGCAATTTGTCTGTTACTGGACACACAAAAGCAACAGCCCTGACACGTAGAGCATGAAAAGACCACACGTATAACATTGTGGTTTTTGCAATGCACTTGTCTCTTACCATGATCTCAACACAGCTAAGATTTCTATCTGTAGGTTAAAACTGAGGAGGCCACAATTATTTTAAAAGACACTACATGAAGTGTGCTTTATCACTGGCTGATTAATCTTTTTATTAAGTTCATTCATAAGTTATTTTTAATTTTAAGGATAACTTCTTCATCTGGATGGAATGCTTTTAGCATTCGAATTCAAATGTTCTCCTGTTCTCGTATAAGTGCAGGCGTTTTTTTTAGCCTTGTTCATCTTTTTGATAATCCCACATCTTTTTTACCCCCGGTTTCAGAAGAGAAGTTTAAAACATGAACCATACAGGATAAGTATCTATTTTAAGTGACATGATGGATTAGCACAGCAGTAATTATATGTCAGAAGGCAGAAGATAATCTAGAAAAGTTCAGTCCCTTGCTCCATAGTGACTCCTGCAAAACGTGAGGGATTTACAGAATGAATGAAATGGAAAAAGATGCACAAAAGTCTCAGGCCAGACAAAGGATCCAATGAAGTATCACCCAACTTAAACAACAGACAACACATATAGCTACTCTTTTCTACCAAAACCTTTGAGCAAACAGCTGGACTGAAAGCAAGGAAGTTTTGATAGACAATCAATAGTGGGATCGTATTAAGAAACAATTTCTTCTCCTCATCCCAAGATCTATTTCCTTTAGAAAAATTCAGAAATGGACTGTCCTCCAAGCACCTTGTTTAAAATCAAACTAATGCACAAGCTGAGTATGATCTCCTCAGTCTATGTGTTAAACTTTGTTCAAAATCAAATACCATTAGGAAAGGCAGACAGCCTAATGGCTGGCCAGGACAAAGTGTTAAGGAATTGGCCACAACTGCTGATGGCAAAATTGAGAGCTTTAACATAAGAGTACAAGTACATTAAATGCAAAGAAAACACAAGAATGCTACTAAAGCCTTACACTTCTTTAACTTACTGAGGCAGTGTGGGGATTTCAGAAGTACACAGCATTCCCCTCATTGCACCCATTTGGTAAATACTGGCAAACAGTTTTGCTATTTTCTCTTTTGGCAACAGAGGGTTCTTAAATATTACAGCCATAAAAGATTAAAATCCCACCTCTCTACTCAGCCAGACTCAGCTGCAGACTCGTTTGTCAGGGCTTCCATCCAGCAGCAAGGTACAGAGCTCTACAGACTCAAGGAGGTCACCATCCCAGCCTCCCACGCTACTGAGATCCTCCTCATCCATCAGCTGATGAATTGCTGCAGTTTTGAGGTCAGGAGTTACAAGGCAAGTGAACAGCAGTGAAGATTTACTTCAAAACATCACGCTGTAAATTGAGTGATTCAGCAGCTGACTCAGGGTGGCTTAGATGTCCAGGAATGGGTGAGGTGAGGTGGACAGATGAGACCTGTGATGATATCCCCACTAGTGAATCAGAACTCTGACATGAACTCTGTAGCTCTGTATCTACAGAGTTCTGTACTCTGCATCATTTCTGTAGCATGCTTTGTGCTTCCTGCATACTTCAAAGCAAAGAAACAGAAATTTGTTGTTGTCAACAGAAATAGGAGCAGTTTCCTCAACACCATCATCAGAAGAGTATCACTGAATTCATTGTGGTATTAGACTTTCACTAACCTTGGGGAATATGATTCATTTTCTGTGACAGGGATGAGTGAATCTCTGTAATCCTAACCCACCTCAGGAGATCAAAGCCAAAAGATATACCTTCTCTATCTGCACGGTTGGTAGCTAAGTGTGTGTCCAAACTATTTCAGAGTGATAACCTGCTTCATCAAGAACTCTTCACAAATCCATCCACAGTCAACAGCAAAAGCATTATTTCAGTGCTTAGACTTGGCAGCTAGTAGTTTGGATCTGCTTCTGACTCTGCTACAAGCTCCTCACATGGCTTTAGTCAAGTCACTCAGTTTCTCATTACCACATTCCTCTGTCTGACAGTACAAAGAGGGATAAGTGTGGGGTTGTTTCCTTTCATTAAGCACCAAGATCTTTTTTCAAAAGGGGTACAGAAGGTGTATCACATTATATTAATGCCAGAAGCACAGTAGTAGCCTTAAGCATGAAGCTTTCTTGACACCGTTCCTTCTTCAACCTCATCAAAGCAAGACACCTTCTGAAACCCAAAACGGTTGCTCTTTGCAAACACCCATGCTTGGCCTTTTGGTGAAACGTACAACATGTTTCAGAAGAAAGTACCATTCCCTTTTATAATCATAAGAGGCAGCCAAGTTATAATTTACAACAGCAGGCTGCAGTAGTGTCAAGTAACAGTACTTAATTTCATTTAATTGGTTCTACCTAAAACCTCATTGTCAAATGTCTCTTTTCTACTTAGACGATGCAGAAAAAATGCTGGTTTTAAGGGCAAACAATTCACATAATCTTTGTTATTCCATTTGCTGAGACCTTATGTTTACATAAACTGTACAGAATTTTTACTGACATTTAGACATACAGCAGTTTGAAAGCAGTATATTTACAGTTTCTGCAGTAGAATTATTTCACTTAAAAAACCCACCACAACAAAAAAAAACGCACTTTCCACTGTTCAGGTTGAAGATAAAAGTGGTCCCACTCTGGCAGTTAAAAAAAGAAAATACAACTCTGTATCTGCATCAGTTATACTTGAATCACACCCTTTTATATCTAGGCTGAGTATCAGTCAGTGGTTTCTAGAGCTGGGTCTGAGGTACAGAGGACTCATAAAACAGTTGTCTCCAAACAGCTTGACTAACTCCTTGGGAAATCAAAGAGAAACTCATTATAGCCAAAATGACTGAAAGGAGCTTTTCCCCTAGTCTAAGTAGGCCATAGCAGAAATCTCCTCCACTCGCTGCATCTGCTGGTTTGTGTCAGCCTTTAATACCCAGCAGTTCCCATGTTCGACTGAGGGTGGACCCTTGGGCTCTGCAATTCAAATGGTCAAAGGCTCCTTGCCCCAAAACAATTACACCTATTAAGTCAACACACAGTAGGCATGGTATTGGGCAAATGCACACCAGTTTGGGTTGTGAAAAGATCATTACAAACACGGCCTAATAGTGTCTGAATCCCTGCAGGGTGTTTAAGGGAGGATCAACTCGCAGTCCTGACGGACAAGTACTGTCAGTTCAGCACACTACACTCATGCAGAAAGCACCTGGCCATTGTATCAATGAGAGCAATTATCCCAGAGAACACCCCACTCCCCAATCTGACTCAAGCATATTTATCCTCTGTCTTATTCCTCATGAATCTGAAAGTCTCATTGTGCTGGCTGATGCAGACTCTCAGCTCCCAGGCTCATCTCTCTATTAGCATCTTAACTGGTATTGCTGGCCCATTTTCCAGATGTGACAAGACACAAACAGAGTACCTGGCCCCATGGGAGGGGCAGGTGACCTGGGGAACATTTTAATGTGGGGAGAAGACGCATTTTAACAAAGCGAAACCAAAACAGTCAGAATGCGTGGACCTGAGTCATGCAATGCTATTCTAGAACCGCCTAGGACGAGTGAGTTGGATTGTTGAAGTGATCCTGCACATTTTCCAGTTAAAAATACAGTTGTACTAAATACCATCCATTCGTGTTCCTCACAGTAGTGATTTAGCTTTTTTTAATAGTACTTATTACAGCAGCTAGAATAGAGGAGAAATTAGCAACAGCTTTCAGCTAGAGTGTTTGCCTCCTGTTTGTAATTTTTGTATTGTCCTTGCTGCAGCTGCAAAATGCTCTCTGGAACTTTTGTTTGCAAGCTCATTTTCTAGCAAAGTGTTTACTGAATAATGTGGCTCAGTCCCTCAAACTCATGCCAAGCAAAGGGCCAAACCACCTGTCAGTGCTTGCATATACCCCTGTATATCTACTAACATTTTGGAAAAATGTTTGAGTACATGCAATCACAAATTCTGCCTCCTCCATTGAAATGCAGGTATCCTGTTCCACCCACCTCTAGTACGTGTCATAACACCAGACCCTTACACTGATGTAGCACAAACTGGCAATATGATCCACGTAGTTCCTTTCTGTCTTCACCTCAAGAAAAACTCACTTTTTAACTATGCTGAGTTACAAAAATAAAATCCCATATTGTCAGCTTTTTCAGTTCTTATTTCTTCACTGATGATGCTCCAGTGTTGAACTGTGCCTGTCATTTCTGACAGTGTGACAGCAGCTTACCCCACACACCACGAACAGGTGTGGTGGCTCTGCATTCCCTAAGGACTGTTTAGATAACTCATACAGCTGGGGCACAGATATTAAGTGTGCTGTCTCCAAAATCTCAGCAGAAAGAAACCATGAAGAACGTAAACCAGCGGGGATTCATTGTACCACACAAAAAAAAGCAGTTTACTCCATGTGTGGTACCACTATGAGCTTAACCCTCGCTAAACCAGTATTTCCTTTCCTCTTTTACAAAGATTTAACAAAACCTACAGTGCCCTGTTTCAGTCCTGACTGTTTAAAGGAATGATTCCCATTGGGTTATCCAAAATCAGAGCTGGGTCTTTACCTATTAGTTGTCTCCAGCACAGCTCACCAGTTAGCTACTTGTCTTGCGTACATTTAGCTTTGATTTTCAGCTGATTACCACCTTCTCTTAAAGGCATCTCATTTGTAAGCTGTAAGATAAGCATGAGGAACCCATGCCTCAAAAAGCTGTTGTCAGCTTCCAAAATACAGAGACAACCTACAGACCCGCCCAAGTCCCAAATTCCCACAGATGGCACGTTATCTCAGCCCACCATGGCTGTAATCTCACCGAAAGCAACTCCCTCAACATTCCTCGCTTAGACGGATAGCTGCCTGAGGTACAGAGTGCTTCTTTGTTCCTGGCTCTTTTAATATATTCTTGCCCTTTGAGAGGAGTCAGCCCTCCTCCGCTCTATTCAGGGGAACTCCGCTGAAAGAGTTCCTCATCTCTCAGAGCTATCTTTAGCTTAACTCACAGGCAGGCAGGGAGGCACTGCTTGTTAGTTTACAGTCTGGACTAAGCACAAGATAAGAGATGTATCTGACATACAACACACTGATCTTGGGTCATTTAACATGCGTGACTCTCCTTCTACCCCTGAACTACTGCCACCTCACACAGCACAGGAACCTGGAGTTTTACCATAGTCACACACAGCAGATGCCCAGCAAAAGACAAGCCCGTTAACATCCTTAGGTGACACCACATACACACACACACAGACACACAGACACACACACACACACACGCATCCTGCCCACGCTCCCATTTAACGCATCCCTACAACCACAATCTGGTAAATTAGTGTGCATTTTCATCCTTCGCATCCAAGAAAACCAGCCATCAATTGAACAGACGGGCTTGAGGAAAAACCGGGAAAGCTTCTCCAAGGATTACAGCCGCAGAAAGATCACACCGTGTAGTTTTAGGACCCTGTTCCATCTTACTACAGGGAAGGGGACAGGGAGAAGGACCCAATCACTGCAGCGCCGACTGCTTTTTCCGCTGGGTTGAAGTCTCTCTCCCCTCCCCAATATGCTGATCTCTCAGAAAAGAGCAGCCCTGGCTGTACAGAACTGGATAGACAGGAAGGAGATTAAACCTCAAGAGAAAAGAGACCATCCTGCCGGGGCTGGCAAGAGGACAGACGGATGGAGGGATGAACGGACAAGACGCGCGTTCGGGTACCGCAGACTCACGGACTGTACCTGGAAGCTGCTGCAGGCGCTCCCGTTTCCAGACGCTGCGCTATCGCTCTCACGCACTCATGGCCCACGGCACAGCACGGCACAGCACGTCTCGGCTCGGTTCCCCACGGGAATCTCCCCGCGGCAGGCGGAGCGCCGGGAAGCGCCGCTCCCCCGCCCCGCCCGTGCCGCAGCGCCGGTGCCGCCGAGGAGGCGGAGCGCTGTCCCGGCCCTTCTGGAGCCGGCACTCGGGAGGGCAGGGGATGGGGCACCGGAGGGCAGGTGTCGGAGGTCCTGGTGGCCGGCTTGACCTGAACTGGTGTGTGACTGGCCGCTGCCCGGCCGGCCCTGCGTCATTCGGCTGGCAGTGGTCGGAAGAGGATGCTTAGAGATGGGCAGGAACGGGACACGCACGCACAGTGCCTCCTCTGAGCAGTGTTCCAGGTTGTATTCCAGCACAGCCAAAAAATTTGGATTTCCTCGGATTTCCTCAGCTCGGTGCTGTTTCTTCAGGAGGTCTCTGTTTCCAGTACTCGTCTAGTTCCCCCTGCAGCTCATCCACAATAATCTTCGAAAAGGACTCACACAGATCCACTACAACTCTTCACCCACTGTCGATCCTTGTGGGTCCCTTCCAACTCAGAATATTCTGCGATTCTGTGATTCCTTGTTTTCACTGCAACTCAGTTTACTAGCTCGGATCTGGCATCCCATTGCTCATGCATGGAGTGACAAACACTTTGCTGGCATGTGCTCTCTTCAGAGCACTCTGAGTTTTCTCCACTTGATGTATAGCATTCTCAGTCACTACTTACTTTTCCAGGCTGAAAAGTCCACGTTTACCCAGTCACTGTATGAACAAGGTCAAAATCTCTACCATCCTTATTATCCTTCACCAACTTTTATGCAATACTTGTAAACCTTCTGAGATGAGGGAAATGAGCTGCACATGCACAATTCGAGGTGCAATTGAAACTCAGATTTAGGGAGCAGTACTCCAACTTTCCCTGCTCTCCAATTCCTCTTCTTTCCTGATCTATGCTCAATTTTCTTTTTTGGACTGCACCTGGGCATCGAGCTGGAGTTACTTCTCAGAACATCCAATCAAGATATTCCAACCAAGTGGCAGCAGCCAGGTCAGAGCCCCTGCTTTACATGTGAGGCTTAGCTACATGTGTCAGATCTTTCCATAATTGGAGAACAAACTGCCCCTGGTAGTTGAAGTTTGAAGGACAAGTGCCTCTAGCTACTATTTCTACATTCAAGCATAGAAGGAGCACATAAACCTGACATCCTTTGGCCAGGAGGATTTTGTGGGCAACCACACAATCCTGTCTACCTGCATTTCCGTTTCTTTAAATACAGCGTCTAGAAAGAAATACTTGTAAAAACTATTTTTAAAGTAATTGTGCTGGCAAGATAAGTAATAGTAAAGGGAATCCCAACACAAAGGGTCTTGTGCACACAGCTCTCCTTCTAGAATTGGGTCTTAGGGGACCATGTGATCTCACCGTGGTTCTTAGAAATTACTTGCAAGTCTTCAAGTTCCAATTTCACACAAAAGCCCGCTGTTTCCCTTTGGACAGTGTCACATATGATGTGAAGCGTAACAAAAGGACATTGCAATGTTATTTCTGAAGGAAGACTACACAATACCAAGTCAGAGATCACAACACTTTCACACATATCCTGGTACTTCTCCCATTTTGATGAATTTGTCAGAGGACAGTGCTACATATTTTCCTTGGGTTCTGCTTTGTGGTGTTTCGACCTCCAATTCCTCCCTGTGATGGGTTTCTCAGTGCAATAAACTACTTAGTTTTCTTGTTCCTGTTTACCCTTACAATTTTCTTCATCAGATAACCCTTGTTATCATACATACAAGAAATCTACTGGAAAAAAGATTTAGACTTCATCCAGATAAAGGGCTTCCCCCCCTTTTTTTTGTTTTTCCACTCTTAGTTTCAAGGAAAAAGGTTGTTTTTCCCTCCCCTTGAATCCTGTGTTCTTACACAAGATCTTCCACTAAAGTAGAAATATTTACTGAAGGAATTGCTTGTACAGACACATTTATCCTGGTTTGTTTTGGTGTAAGCTGACAAGAGTCAAGGCAGCCTGCGGGCTCCCTGGCAGAGAGGACTCCCATAGGGGAGTCACAGGTGGTGCACTGAACGACACTGTGCATGAATCAGCACCCCTCGGCTGTTGTGAGACTGGCAAATGCTACAGCTCAGTGGGGGCTGTAGTCAGGTACTGTGTTAAGCAAGTGAGGAGGTATTTTGTCTGCTGTGCTTGGTTTTGCTCAGGCCACATTTGCAATAGTGCAAGTGGTTATGAATAATTTGGCAAGAGTTAAGAGGGGATTAAAAATTGTGAGGAGGTGAGAAGTGCAGTCATAAGGCAACACTTCAAGCGTGGAACATGCCTGGTCGTCATTGTTCAGATGTTTTGCTTATTTATTCTTCCCATTTTGATATGGTACTCCTCACAAAAGCAATGCAGAGTAAGGGAATTAAGCACAAACAAAGTAAAAAAAAAAAAATAGATGGGGGAATGATCTGACCAATTAAACCAATGCCCACTAAACAAGTTCTGTGCAGGCAATGTTCTCCTAAAATCCAGTTCTGGGTCTTATGGCTGGATCTGATGGCATAAAACGCATCTAGGCTGGGCTTTAACATGAGACCCTCCACCATGCCAGAAATACAGGCTTTGGATTTGGACTGCAGATCAGGCCTCTGCTTTGCTTGGGTATTTGAGTTGTGGAAAATTTCGTCCACAGGCCCATTTTATCTCCATTATTACTATAAAAATATATTGTTGATCTGCATGTGAAAGTGGAATGTGTTACTTCAAAACAAATTGGATTTTAGGAGAGAAATGATTTTTCTGTTAGACTTGTGAAAATCTCTGGGCAAACAATCTAAAGTTCTTGCTAATTGTAACCAGGCTCTTGGGCTTTCAGGCCCTCTGCAGAAAAGGCAACTTGTAACAGCAATGCCAGTATGAACTGCTGAAGAAGCAGGAGTTTTAAAGTTTCAATACTTATGTATTTTTTTCCAACACATTTCTGTTTACTTTTCTGGTGGCTAATAGCTGAGCCAATAAGCTTCAAATCAACATATTCATTTATCCAGTGTCTCTCTATGACACAAGAGTTCTAAGTTACAAAGCAGTTGCGCGGGGAGGAAGCATATTTAATGGCATCAGATAACTTGAGGAAGTGAAGCTTTAGAAAAATCACCAAGCCTGGGAATCCCGAAAATAGAGTTGTTAACTCCATGCAACTTTTGTTGTGGACTAACTTCTGTTATGCAGTTGAAAACCTGTGTACTGATAAGACAACCTACACCCACCCCATCTCTGGGTTTATCCTGATCCCATGCAAGATTGCTTGTGCTATGTGCCCCAGCCTAATGCTCATAATTTCCAAGTGATAAATCAGAAACCATTTCCCTCAGTTTACTCACTAATCTTTCATTGGTCATGGAAGCACAGTCTGTAAAACAGTTAAATGACAGTGAATTTTAAACATAAAGAGAGAACATTCTCTCTTGTTTCAGCAAGTAACTGTCTGGACAGTTCTCCATCAAACCATTGGGAAACAATTGGCTAAACTAGCTGCTTTCTGACTCCTGTAACTCCAAAACGTTACCAAAGAATAATAATTAAAACAGTCAATGTCCATCTTTTTTTCATTGTAATACTTGTTGCTTTACAAATATATCAGCCCTTACCCTGGGGTTTGTAGCAGTTTCCTGAATAAAAAAGAAAGACAGCAGGTTTCATTTAAGCCCTATGTTTATTCAGTTTGAACTTGAACTAGGATCATATTAAAAACAGATTACAAATAATTTAAGAGCTCTTAATGCTTGCCAAAACTAGCCTGTGGTTTTAAATGAGACGAAAATCAAAGTAAATGAAAAGTAGCATTTAAGTCACTGTAGAGAAATCACGTTACATAAAAAGTGCACAACATATTTGGCATTTCAAAAAGTGCTCAGCAGAATCCCATACACAAAGAGTACTTTTGGTGCAAATGGGTGGAAGGGAAGGACTTAGAGTCTGAAGCCAATTGTGTGAAATTCAAAAGGCAAGCATTAGTCTGCCAATACTAGCGCATGTTTAAAGTCGCGCACCGAACTGCTACTGAAATCAGTAAGACACTAGCAGAATCTGAGACATCTGTAAAATTATTTGCAGACCCAGGTACCAGAACTCTTGATCACTTTGAATTTTCAAAAAACTGCTTCAAATTTAATTCACATTGTAAAAATATAGATCAGAGGAATTCAGTCCAGCAGATCACTTAAACCTTGCCTCGGCTTCAAGTTTGAAATTAAGTGCATACTTCAGTGATTTGACAGAGGGATTCAAGCCCACTCTCCAATGTGTAGATGGAACAGTGTGATATGTGTGAACACTTAGATATCTAGAAGCACTCGTGGCACTTGAATGGTAAGCATATAGTAGTTCCTGTAACAGATTTTTGGTAATGAGACACTGATTTGAGCTGTTTATGGTTTTGTCAGAATTTAAGCAATCACCTAGAATTTTTGATGGCAGGTGCCTGCTTCAGGCTAGGCCAAAATTCAGATTAAATTATTTATGCTCTCCTGAAAAAGTAGTGGACCAAAAAAAAAAAAAAAAAAAAAAAAANNNAAAAAAAAAAAATCACTGTTATTGCTCGTGTTCCTGTGTTAACTACAGTTTTCTGATTTCTTAATGTTACCTATTAAAGGAAAACACTCTGTGACAAAGCCTTGGACAGGTCTTGAAAATTGAAAGAATATGCTCCCTCTAACTTGTCTTTAATGTTTTGCCTCTGATGCAAGAATTGCCTGAATTCAGACAAGCTCCTAATTTCTGAAAACCCTCTGCCTGCCCTACAAGCACAGGTGAGAGTTGGTCAGCATGACTCTCACAGACCTTCTCACAAATGACAACATCAGTCCCAAGCTTTAGGGCCAGGATCACTGAAGTGATCCTCTTCGGTGCAGTGGGTATGAGAGCTGAGATGATGGAGAGATTCTTCTGTATTCTCCATGCCCTCCAAGACAGTGTGAAGGGAAAATGGCTCTATTTACTTTGGAGTGAACGTAACTTTGCCAGTGCTATTTGGACTCTTTACAAGACCAAAACCACCAAAAGAAGTGCAGTTTGTTGTGTGATCAAGTGAGTCACTATCCCTGAAGGTATTTAAAAGACATCTAGATGTGGCACTTAGGAACGTGGTTTAGTGGTGGACTTGGCAGTGTCAGTGTTAACTTGACAGGTTAACAGTTAGACTACAAGATCTTAAAGATCTTTTCCAATTGTTAGAAAAATATTCTCTTAAAATTTACGGCAATGAAAAAAATACCCACAGAACAAAGAAAATAAAAATTAGGGAAATTTAATTACAACACGTGTTGGGTGCTTAAGGTTCAAGATGTACCAAAAAGCACGCTTTTCAATTCAAAAACCCCGCTTTTTAAACTCTTCTCAAAGCCCAACCCTTGTTCATGACACGGAGGGGCATTTCTCTTCTTCAGATTGGCTCCCTGTGCCCCCTCCCATGCCAGGGGCAGGGTTTCAGACAACATGGCAGCCCCCAGTCTGACCGCATGGTCGACCACGTGGCGGGGGCTGAGGAAAACTACATGTAACTGCCCTGTTCCCGTACGCTCAGTCCCTGGCATACATCTCAGAACTGAAATGCATACCTTACAATCTCCGCGGAACGCCTATAGGTTAGTAATAAGGAAAAGGATTTAAGATAACTTTCTGTTAATATCTTATGTTCATTTCATTTGCTTGTAATAAAACCGGTTTTTCATTTCTCACACAATCAAAATGATTCTCTGATGTTTCACCAGTCCCAGATGTTTCTTACAGGCTAGGAGATACAGAAAGTGGGCGAAGTTGATCCTGAGTCAGTATGGCTTAATCCCAGTTTTTATTTCTAAAATACACTGGTTTTTTTCATTGCAATCACTTGCATTATCAATTACCTCTATTTAATTGTCCCAAAGGAATAAACTGTCCAGAGTGAAATAATTGTTTCCTTTTGAGTTATATAAAAATACCCTAAAATCTTTTAAGTAATAAACCTTTACATCTACATGTAAATTTGAAAAATATTCCACCTTGTCTTAAAGACAAAGAAACTGAGGAATTTTCAAAGTCAGGTAATGCAGCACATGAACACCTAACACCAAAACCAGAACTAAATCCTGATCCCTAAGTCCTCTGTGGCTTGGGGGTCAGAACCTCGTGGACTGGGAAGTACCCCTGACTGCAAAGCAGATTATTTAGAAGAAATAACATACCTTGCACAGTTACTGTCTTTAATGATGGATAAAAATCTCTCATTTAGGACCTTGTCCCTTTTTATACACATGGCGTACAACTACAGGAGAAACGGGAGTACTGATAAACATAATATGGCTTCTGTTCCTGGTGGATAACTGCAAATGCTTCTGAATGTGTCAATGCCATCTGCCTCAAACTTTAAAAGACCTCTCCTTTAGTAGCGTTATTCCAAAGCTTGATATTGGGGTCTTTATTTCTGTTTAGTCACTGATTTATGTATGCTATTACTGGAGGCTTCTCCCTCCCTTTCTCCAGACAAGGCAACATTTACAACTTCTCCTGCCTCCCCATCTTTTCCCCTCTTTCAGTCTGACGTCCTCTCATATGCTACCTGACAGACTCCAGCAATCACACTGTGAATGGTAAGTCATTTCCTATTGACAGCCTCCCATTTACTCTGACATCTGCCAGCAGTCTCTGACCCTTGCATAAGCATTAAGACATTAACAATCTGACAAAGGTTTAAGGGTTTGAATAATAATGTCATGCAGACTCAATACACTCCCACAGGCAGCTAAAAAGAACCTCCTTGTGCACTAAATTTTGCCATCCTGGGGACTGGGAAAGGCTGTTGGAGGGGTGACTTCAGCTACAGATTCATCCTGTATGGATGTGTATTCCAGGGAGTGAGGCCTGATCTCTGGCCATCTTTCCCTGTACTGCAATATAACTGGGATCTGGGTTGTAAGCAACAGACTCACTGATTTAGGAAAATAACAGAAATGAGCAAAGAGGGAAAAAAAGGAAATATTCAGGAATAAAAAAAAGCACAAACAACTCAAAACAAACCCAACAACCACATCCCCACCCCTCCCCAAACCCAAACCCTAGATCAAAACAAATAAACCACCTTCTCCCAAAGCCAAAACCCTTCTTCTGAATTTTGGAATGTTCATAAACACTCCCTGGGCTGCTGAAGAGTAATTGGAGAGATCTGGACTGCTTTTGGAGGGCAGTCTTGTACTGCAAGTATCACAAAGACAAAATAGCCTCCGTTTTAATGGATTATCAAACTGAGAAACTTATCCTACTATATTTGCTCTGAGTTTTTACTGTCCCTGTTTCTTTCTCTTGTGTGACTGGCATGTAGCCAGTCTGGGCCTCTAATATAATGGATGATCTATTAGCTTGAAAGACATTCTCTTCTGTCACTTCCAACCATACCAACCATGTCAGAGCACGTCATGGAGGAAATTAATCCTTTCAACCTGCAGCAGTGAGGGCTCTTAGTAACTGTAACTGCAAACCTCAAAGCACTGGTTATAGTAAGAAGCTTCTGTGCCAGATGAATTGCAATAAACCTGGTATGCCTCCCAGATGTTTAATAAACTTAACAGTGCCCTCTTTAAATCTTTGGCTAGAGTTCAATCATCGCTACTCACAACCAGAGCACAAAGGATTCAAAGACCTCATAAACCATGGTTTTTGTTTTGAAGCATGGATAAAGTATGCAAACGCATTTCTCTGTGTATACTATTTTGTGAAGGGAGCTGGGATGTTTTCCACTCTTATGTGCTGCAAAATAGGCTTTTATACTTCAACAGAAAAAGTGTCCTGAAATCTAAGAAAATTAAGACTTTATTACTTTTCAGGTGTTAGTTCAGTTGCTGGTCAGTGAAGAAAAAGGAATATGTATTACTACGAAAGCAGTTTGAAGCCTAAGTGAAAGGAATTTGGTGGATAACCTCTGTCAAGTTAAGGGAATGGATCCACATTTTCCAAACTCTCACCACAGCATCCAGCAGCTGCATGGGGAACAACTTTTGTATTCCACAAGTATTTGTAAGATGTTGAAAATCCCTCCCAAATCAGGACATAAATTTGAAATCAGCCCCAAATTGCATATTCATGAACCAACAATTCCTAAGAATTTCAGGCTGAAATTCTTATTTGTATAGTTTTTAAAAGCATAAATTTCAAATTCAAAATTTTGCTTTACTTAAGATCTTATTTAACCAATTAACCAAAGTGTGGAAAAAAAAGGTTGGTTTTGGAAAAAAGCCCCAATTTTTAGTATTCAGAAATAACTAAGTAGAAAAATCTCAAATCTTTTTCAGTTGAATCCATGGGAGAAGGTTATCAGCTTGTTTTTGAAAGAACTATCCTTTTTTTTTTCTAGGAGTTTTCAGTTTTTCAAGTTTGTCAGTTCAAGAAGAGAAAGAACTGTCAGTGGAAAATTTCCTACTCTTTCCACTTAATTGAAAGGTTGCCTGCTGTGTCCCCAGCTGTCCCTTTCCAGCTTCCAGTGAAGAGGAGGATTACAAAGCTCTGCAGAACAAAACTTCCTGGAGCCACCCCACCTCCCGCCCCCAGCAGAGGAGGTGCACTCCAGAACTCAGCAGTGCCACAATTTCCAGGTTTCTGGGATTTTGGAGTAACACCGTACTTGCATTTCCTATTGCAACAAAAGCTGGAATTGTCCTGCCATCTTTCAGCAATTTGGTTCAATTTGCCAGCCTCAAAGATTTTATCAGAAAGGTTGTAGCATGAAAATATTTGCTCCCTTGCATTGAAATAAAGTTTATAAAGCAAACAGTCTAATATTTCCTTCATTTTGTTTTACCTAAGTTTCATGGTTATTGAAAGAAGCATATATATATATGACGAAAATATATGTATTTAAGGCTCAAAAAGGCACACAAAAATAACCCTATTTTTACACCAAGGTATTTCAGCTAATCTGTCAATTGTTTGGGAGAAAGAACAGGCAGAGGGGGAAGTATTAGTTGTTATCCACTTCACCTTCATACCTCTCACAGGCTGTGTAGTAGGCCTTGGTTTAGGCATAGGAAACTGCAGTTAGCAAAACACATCTACTCTGGTTTGTTTTCGATCATGTGGGAAAAAAAATTTGCTATTTTTATAATGATTTCTATTTCATGTTTCAAAGTAAATAAAATATTTGTACAAAACAATTTCCATTTGATTCCAGCTAGAGAGGTTCAATACAACACTGATTTTTACCCCTTAGTTAAAGAGTTACGAAGAATAAGCATTAATTATTGCATTGATCAAGAGCCTGGCCTATACCTTCCTTTTTTCAACATAGGGGAGAAATAAGAATTTAAGAAATATGTACAGATTGCTGAGGATAATCTGTGTAAGAGAGCACTTCCTCCTGCAAAATTAATAGCCATTCTTTGAGGACAGGATTAATTTAAGAGTAGGCTTAGATGCAATTGATAATGCTAAATGACCAGATGGCATTCTAAATAGTCATGCAGAAGTTTCTGCCTCTCTTGGCAAACACAAATGTTTGATGTGAACAAAGCCAAAAGGGTTTTGTTATTTGCTGAACAGTCAATGCTGGCTCCCATTTCCAAGCTCTCCTTCCCTTGAGACATATGGGCTTTGTTTCAGTTACTCACACAGATGAGAGGTTATCCTTAAAAGTATTCTGACTAAGGCAGCACAAAGCTCTAGGAAGGTTTCCACTTCTTAAGAAATGCCCTCAAATATTATGCTTCCGAAAAGGGAAGCAGTGAGGGCATTTGGACAAACAGGCTAAAAGAACTGGCTAAAAGAAAAGTCTAAACATAAAGTAATAACAAAACTCCAGGATGCAGAAAAATAATTAAGTAGGATCGTAGTTCCTAAGAGGAAATCAGAGATCGTTATGTACAGTTTTCACTGAAGCCATTTTATTGCAGTTTAAGCTCTGTATAGCTGTGCTATAATCAAACAGGAAGAACACCAGTAAGGAGCAGTGTGAAATTCACGTGCCCAACAGTCTGTTAAAACTCTTTGGGTCACCCACATAGAAAAACCTCAAGCCTGTACTGAGCAGCTTCAAAAGCAAAGGCAGGTAGGTGATTACATGCTCCTTTCCTGAAGGATGTAACAGGTTAGTGGACTTAAGCTTTATAAACATCACAGGCTTGGTCCACCCTGCAGAAAACCACAGCCAAATGGTGTGTGTCCATCCAGAAACTGGTCAAAGGAAAAGAAGTTTCAGGAAACCTTGGGAGACAATGTTGCCATTGGGTACTGATGACCTAGAGAACCAACTGCGAAGTTCTTTTCCTGGTTCTGCCACCAATGCTTTCTGAAGCTGTATATGCATCATTTCCCTTCTATGCCCCTGTTTCCCCTTTTCAGTTTCACACGGGATAAGCCTTTAAAGTGCAAACCCAGCTTATTTCTATGTAGCTATCAGACAATCCACAGTTCCAAATTAAGGAGCATCGTCATGCATCCTGAGTTCAGGGTGCTTTCAAATAGAACCAGAAATTAAAACAACCACCTGAACCAGGTTTTAACAGTTAGCAGAACATTTGTCAGCATCCTTTACAACTGCTACCACAACACTTCACAGCACTAAGACGAGCTGCAGAGCACCAATAGGACACAGCCTCTTGAAATAAAAACAGTGAAGGCAAAGTGGGGTAGTGGTTATATTTTCGGTGAATAATCACTATGATAGTTTTAATTCTATAACTTGAAGAAGAATCCTGCTCTGGATTCTGGTATTTTTTAATGCCATGGAGTTTGAAGTGAAAATCACAGAATTCATATTTCAATATGAAATATTTAAATATTTCAATAAACAATATGGAGAAGAATGTAAATGTTCATAGTAAAATGAACCTACTGGCTTGCTTCCTATGGCATGTCTTTCCAGAAGCGTTTACCAACAAGTCTCTCCTGCACTCTACAGAATAGATTCTGTTTTCATCTACCTGCACACAGCCTTTGCTACAACACTCAAAACTTTCCCATTCTGAGACTTGAAAGCTTGCAGGTGATGCATATAAGTGGAAACAAATTTTTCTTCTAGTGTTGCTGAATGACATAATATGGGCTAATTTGGACTGAGATATCAGTCACTGAAGGGCGAACTCTTGATGACTGTCATTTTTAGAAGCCATTTCGAAGAAGCCACAGGTGTGAAGAATTCCAATAGCTTAGAAGGTAGAATCAGTAGGAAGATGGAAAGAAATTCAACTGGTGTTAACACTGATATTCCAGCTGAGTCCTGGGAAGCGTGAAATAATATTCTCACCTCCTCTCCCTTCCATAGTTCTTCTACGTACTACCATCACCCCTAAGTGGAAGAGAAACAGCAAACTTGAAAACATGGACAAATAGAAGGGTCTTTTGTTGTAGGAGCTCATAACTTCAAATGTCAGCCAGCGCTGCAACAAATCAACCATCTGCAGTGCTGTTGATATAAAAATTACTTCAGAGAGCCGATATGTTGGCTCAAGGCATTATTTAATGTGGTTGCCAGAAGTCACTTCATAAAAATTCATGGCTCCAGACGCTGGTTGTAGTTGCCAAGAGACTTCTTGTGTGTTCTTCTTTGGAAGGCAGAAAAACCAAAACCATACTCGATGCCTCATCAAAGAGCTGTGCCTATTTTTAACTAAATTGAGCGAGGAAAGGCTCCCTACACCACCCATTACAGAAGAGGCTTTTCCATCACCTACAGCTCACAGGCATCGTTCCAGTCTGCTAGACTCTCCATAGGATTAGGCAGCAACGAGCTTTAAACACAATGATCAGATGCAGCAGAAGTAACCCAGAAAGCTTCTGGAGTTTTGCTGCATTCATCTAAAGGAAGAAAAGGCTCAAAAGGGGCATTGCTACTCATATTTGTGTTTTAAAAATTGTTCAAAATTTATACTCAAAGGTAAGCACAAATCTCTACTGGGGAATATTAAAACAATGTCCTATAATGGTATGCAAATAGTTCCCTTCTGGTCAAGGCCTTACAAACATTTCTTTTCATACCCCTTTGAAGTTGTCAAATTGATCTGTTTTAAAATGGGAGCTAAAAATACCCAGGTGGCTATGACCCAGAGGGACCTGGTTCCCAAATTGCCCTACTCAAACAATGAGAACTAGGGGATAAATTTTAATGAAAGTTTAATCCAGCACATTAATCAGCCCACCTCTCCAAACAGTCTTTGGAGATTACAACTCACTATTAACACGGTCAAAAACCCTAAAAATCATTAGAGGAATGAAACCCATGGCTCCCACATCCTTCTCCTTCGGGGATGGACCGCCAGGTCCTGGCAGCAGCAGTAACTGAGGGTGCTTGGTTGCTTCATGCTGCTTAAGACATCATTTCTCAGTTAAGACACTCTCCTATCTGGAGCTCTTAGAACTAGGTATTTGTATCAGAAAACCACCCACCTGTGAATCATTTAAACATTTTTAAAGCTCTAGTCTTCTGATGCCGAGGCTGACTTGCTAACGACATCGCCCCTTCCAGAAACCAAGAGGGTCACAGACCACAAAGTGCTGAACATGATAGCTTAGCTCAAGCCCAGGCCCATGGGTAACTTATTGCTCACAGAAGATGGATATAACTCCTGGGACTTTTACTTCTGCCTCTTGCACATTTCCAAATCTGGCTTGTGTCCGGTATGAGAGTTTACCACACTGCTTCGGATAACAGGATTCCCTGCACACACTTCCCTGTCCCTCCTTCCTTCACCACCATATGTTATTACCACATATCTGTGGACTAGTTACTGTTCAGCTACTGTTTCAGAAATGGGAAAAATCTTGTTATTCTGCAGAAAATACACAGAACTATAGTGTGATAGAATTCCTATTGAATTATTACTTGAAACACAATAGCTTATTCAAAAGCAATTTTAAAAAAATAATTAAAAAAAAATCTGGCTTAGACTTTTCAAAGGTTTCTTTAATTGAGTATACTTATAAACACTTTCATTTGCAGTATTTTTTCTTGGTGAAAATGGTATTAAGGATAATGCAATTTCAAGTTATGTAGATGCTTCCAAGTTCAAAAGTTATGCAGCACGTGAACAAATGATACTATTCCAGCAGTTCAAGAGTAATAGAAGCTACTTCAAAAACTGCACTCTTTTCCTTTGTTGTACTACTCAGTAGCTCTAAATGGAGCTAACTGGTTTTCTGTGCCATATGCAACCAGGCAAAGAGATGCGCTGGGGCTTGTAAAACACAGTTTTGTCTGGGGTGTATTTTCTATTAATATAAACTAACAACAAAAATTTTTCCACTGATTCACCAAGTATCAGTGAAGTGAGTTAGGTAGCATTTTTCTCAGAAAGCTCCACAGGGGAAATAAAGTTTCAACCGTTCTCTGGCTCCTGCCTTGCAGGGTCATTACTGCTGTTATGAAGCAGACAGACAAACAATTCCTCGAGCACAAAAAACTGGGGATGAGTGTTCTGAAGCTAACTCAGAAAGTTACAAAAAATGTTAAACTAAAAGTATAAGGTACTCCAGAACAGAACACTTCATGTACAATTATTTCCAGTGCACAAGAAGGAAACTCTGGAATTCCTGGCTAAAATCAAATCACAAAAGTGAGAAGGTGATTTCTCTGCTTCTAACAGGATCATGCTCTCTACCTATTTCTGAAGACTTGTAGTAATAAGAGAAAAAGCAAAGAAAAACAACAATAGGAAGTAGCTGAATCCTGACTATAAGTGAGGTGCTTACATTCTGTGACCATCAGTTATCCTTCCCCAACTAAAATGGCCTGCAGTCTATAGAACACACTGGTGAAGGCTTCTGGCTAAGGGATTACATTAAGTCTTCAGAGCATTTAGAGGGAGGTCCTAGAGAGATGGAGCTGAATTCTTACTTCTGGGGGTTCAGGATCTGTCTGGGAGGCATGCTGGGCCTCCCTATCTGCCAACATTTAAGCATATTTCTTTCTCTTACTCTTTGTTGTGACATGTGGATCCAATAAGTGTCTTCATCCCTTCTGGATATCACATATTTGCTTTGCTCGAGTATTACCACCCCACCACACACTTCCTTTGAAAGCCTCACTTCCTTCAGCTTAATAGCTCCCAAACTTTGTCTGTGTTCCGGGCGCAAAGGGAAAGTTTTATTCCTGCAACCCAGGTCTGGACTTAACAGCACACTCTACTTGCCACAGGGATGCTACAACATTGGTTGGCTCTGAGGGTGCGAGACAGGGTGAGGCTTAATGGCTCTAAGTCAATTAATGAGTTAAAGACTTTACACTCAATCTTAGTCTTTTAGATTAAGCTGTTTTCTTCAGTAGTGCCAAAGGGCCAATCTGGACATGGGGAAATGGAAAAACACCTGGGAGATGAAGCAGCTTTTGTAGTAGTCATGCCCACAGCTGTGATCTCTGAGGGGTTCTGTTTTGTTCTGTCTCTTACCCTTTCCAGCCCTGCTTGGGGGTGGACATGGCAAGCTGCTTTGTGAGTGACAGTGTACATATGTCAGCACCAAGATGAACTGTACTTTCCCCTGAGATACTAACTCAGTTTCTCTGCAGTCTTCCACCAGCTTTTGCCTCCCAATAACCCCTGTAAGTCCCCCATGAGCTGCCTTCGCTACAATTAACTGCTAATGCTATGCACTGCAGAAAGAGGAACTGATGAAATAGTACACTGATTACAAAATACACCCCGTGGAAAGCAATGGAAAAAATTCCTAGACAGAACAAAGGTAACTTTCAAAATTTTACTGGTCAAAGAAACTCCTCCATCCCAACTACCTCATTTCCCCCCATAAGCTTAAAGTTATACCTTTCAACACATGATCTGGACACAGATTGTCATGAGTAGGCCATAAGGGGCTTTAACAAGTTCTCCAGCTAGGCAGGTGCTTCTTTCTAATGCCCCTTCAAGTAATGTATGAACTTCAAAGAAAATTCAGCAGGGTTTTCAATTCTCACTCTTCTATCTTTGTCCAGTTGGACCCTGTAGGGAAAGCCATCGGTGCCAAGTCTCAAGTGCCCTTTGTTTTGTACTGCAGCTACTGTTGTGACAGTAACTACCACATCGCAGACCAGAGCTCCTATTTTGAAGCTGATGTAGGCCCATCAATCCCTAGGACTCTTGAGGGGTAATAAGGCTTCCAGAAATAAAAATAGTAAATTCAGGAGTTAACTGCTTTGCACACATCCAAAACTTTCCAATGCTGTTTAGGACTGAAGTACGGCAACAACTTCTCACACCCTTTACTCCTCACCTTATTTTTCAGAGTTCAACTCTGACAGCTAGTGGGATTTAGAAAAAGTGCACATAAGCATTGGGGGAGGTGTCATAAATCTTGTGTGAGCTGATGGCAACTGGATTACGGATTCTCACCTTCCAAGAAAGGATTTCAAACTGGGAGAGAGCAATTTGATGAATGAAACTCAGGCCTACAGACTATCTGATCCTGTCAGATCCATCTAGCTTGCAGGCATGTAAATACTGAGCCTAGAAAGATTATACTCTAGTTCTCATTTCTGCTATACACCTGCTAGTGGTTCTCAGGCTATCTTTCCTAGCCCATCTACTGGGCAGGTAGTCTTTTTCATCTGTATGTTATTTCAAAGGCAGGTAACTCTTTTCCTGCCTTTGGAAGGAAAAGAGATGAGAGGTTTGTTTTTCTTGCCTCCAAGCAGTGACCAGTAAACAGATTGCAAATTATGCAAAGTTTATTGGAAAATTAAACTTAAATTGAGTAGCCTAAACTCCCAAATAAACTAAGTTATGTAACTTTAAAAATGACATCTTGTATCCTTAAGCACAGAGGTATTTTTGTCTTTTTCCCATTTCCTGCATGCTGACTTTCATTCCAGTACCACTATCATCAGAGAGCTTCTCTATATATACAATCCCTTGCTATCCATATTTTCCTTCTTGAGTAGTTCCAGGTCAGTCCAGTGATAGGCAAATTCAGAGTGAGTTCACTCCAATAATTTCAGGGGTAAAAGTCCTGGATGACTCACCAGGAAGTCATTCATCATTTTATGTCATCTGCTGTACCTTGAACAACCACATAAAAGACAGCACTGAAAGACCTTTATCTCTGTGGCTCATAGCGCCAATTACAGCTTGGAATGAAGACATCTTACTCATAAGGGTAAATGAACGGCAATTCATAATAAGAACCTCCCAAGAAAAGAACTGCTGGCAACTAGGGTCACTGTGGGCCTGTGCTCAGATGTTATAGGTGTCAGGTGAAGGTGCTCCTCTCAGAGGAGCTCTCAGAGCTGAGCATTTTAGAACCAAGCCACTGGAAATGTTTGTCAGTTATTCACATTTCTGACACTTTTAAATGCAAACAGAAGTCACCCAGCCGGTTTAATATCATAGCCTTCACCTTTCAGAACACGACTATAGCTACAACTCCTCACATGGCTATTGGGATATATGTTTCTAAATGTCTTCATATGATTATATTAATTATAGGCTCTAAGGATAGAATCTGGCAGACCCTTGTGCAGTGGCTGAAATTAAGGAGAACATTCCAAATGTTTCCACATGATTTTGCCCCCGAGCATCTAAAAACACTGCTGCTAGTTTTTATGGAATGGGGCCATGATATGTTTGGTTTTTTTTTTTTGCATTTCAAAGAGATGCTAAATGTTTAACCAGAAAGTTCAAATATGTTTTGCATTTGATAACATCTAGAACTGCTATGCAAGAAATCAAGAAACACTGTCAACCAATCTTCAGATTGCTCAGAGCAACATCCTTGCAGTATACATACCCCTGCATGTGGGAGGAACTGTACCACCTGCAGAGTTCTCCGCTTGTTGTTCCACAGTAATGCTTGTGGACAAAAGGTAAGCAACTTCACTACAGCATGTGTGCTTGGGAGATTTTGAAGACCAGAATTTCAAAATAACAGTCAAGTCTAGCTGTATGCAGTGTTTGCATTAAAAAGAAAAAAAAGAAAAAAAAAAAAAGCCAAACAAATCAGGTTGGGAAACTCCTTGGAGTACCAAAATCTAAACTGAGCACACAAATTCTGACCATGAGCAGGTCTTGCTTCTCAAGTCCTGAATCTCAGAGGCATTTCTTCTATATTTACACTTGTTCCAGAGAGCTCAGGATCAAATTTCTGAAGGGAATCCATTTGCATAGGTATGCTCCGAGTGTATCTTCAGAGCCTGGAAAACGGATGCATTTTGTAAAAGGAGAATAATATGTGCTTTGGCATAAGGCCCCTGGGAAATAAAGTTTCTCAGGGACAATGAGGCTGTTCTACAAAGGAAGGACATGGAGTCCTGAAGAGCTGCAGTAATGCCTCTAACAAAAAATCCAGAATAGGCCTGTGAGAGAGAACGAAGACTTGATACACTGGCTAACTTCTAAGTTATCTGAACACATTACTGAAACATTGCAACCTCAGGTAGAACGCAACCTATCACTGACTTCAAATCCACAGGAGATTGCAACAGAGTGGAGTAGCTACAGTGGGAAAGCTTAATTTTTCCTAATGCAAGTTCCTACCCCTTTTTGTCAAGTTATTGATGACCATGAGAGAGACAAACTGCAGTTCAACCCACTCCTCTTTTCTGCAGGGTAGAATAGAGCAGCACTGAGCATCCCACACTGCAAACCAACACTGTATTCCAGGCATTTCCTTATCAGCGCAGAGAGCACAGAGCTTGTTCATGCTGTAGTAACTCTGAGAGTTACTGAGGCAGGGAAGTTGGTACATATATTCATTCATAGAAAATTTTCACTGACCCAATAACAGTCTCTTCCATCAGCCCCAATTATTGATCAGGCCTCTCAAAAGCTGGGAAGAAATGCGTCTCAGACAAAACCCACATGTTGAAGGATAACATTGGCAGCAAACAGGAGAAAACAAAACCTTATTACAAAGGCAAACAGTTTGCCTATTTTCCTTTCAATAGAAGTTCCTCAAACACAGTTTAAACATAAGAGATTTCTTCTTCTCCAAAAGAATATTTGGTTTTTGGAAGCTGGTACTTTGAACAAACTCTGACAACAAAAGAAAAGTTTTATACAAATTCCAGTATCTATTGGGCAAAAAAATTATTTTCTTTTTATTCTAGCCAAATTATACAAATGGCAGTTCTGAGGCTTGAGGGGCAGATGGATCAATGTAATACATACCTCGCAGTCCCGATGGGCAAAATGTAAAACATGTCCTCTACACCACAGCTGAGGAGAATGGTCCTACCCTGAGGCTCTGGCAGAAAGCACCAGAGGAGACTCAAGGTCAAGCCCTAGACTTCTGGAGTCTTCTAGAACTTTGACAAGAACTGGAGTCAAAGACAGCCAAGTGTTACACCACAACTGATATTGCTAATGCATTCTTCTAACCAATCTCATGGAGGCAGGATGGCTGAAATATGAACATGGGGAGGCCTGGCAGATTAACTACATCACATTCCCACAAACTCACAGGATCTAAGGAAGGTTATTCAGCAGCCGTGTAGCTTTGCTAACAAACTCTAAATAATTATTTCTTATCTATTTTCTTCTACAAAGAAAACCTGGCAAAATGCTTAGTGGGTAGGTTTTGAGCATGTATTTACATCACCATGAAGAACTCAGTGAGAGCACAGAAGACTGGCCCTGACAAAAACTTGGCACTCAGAACCCTGTAACTAGTGGTGCAGATAGAGAAACAGGAAGGAGTTTATCTGGCATTTCAGGAAGAGCACACTAAATTTTTAAGGCTGAAGATTTGAAAGCAATTTCTTTGACTTCTCAACTGCACGTGTTTAATCCAGCACTCACGACAATCTACACAGAACTACACAACATGAAACAATACAACAGCCACCAAATATGCCGGAACTTGATATTTTTAACTAAATTGGAACTTTTTTTGTATCACAAATGATAGTTTCAAGATTATGCTGTCAAGTAGAACAACTGCTAAACTATAGAGTACATTGAGAGCAGACTGTTGCAGATTGTGTTTGCTTCCCTCTTTGTTTTCCAAGCAAGACCAAACCTCACATTAAAAATTATTTAAGCGGTTGAAGGATAAAATGATATTTTTCTTCCTAGATTTAGATTGGCTATTTTGAGTTAGGTGACTTATTAATGGAGAATATGGATTATTTTGACACCCACCACCACCATCCACTGTCTGATTATTTCTACTGAAGAAACAAATATAAGATTTTTTTTTTTTTCAAGCCAGTGTGCTTTTAAAGATATAATGCAGATAGGAGCTTGCTTCATCTTCACATCAAATACCTCCTTCCTCCAATCTACTACATGAAAGGAAAGGATGTTACTGGGCCATGGGAGAGAGCTGAAGTGACAACCTATATGATCCTTTTTCCTTAAAGTCTTCCCTCAGGTAGGTAAGGTAGAGGAATTAGTATTTCTGTGTTATTTACTGAGAATATAGTGACTTATAACATGCAAAGGGATCACAATAAACCATTAAAATTATTTGCCCCTAAACAGATAAAAATAAGTTTCATTGAAGAAATCTGACTTGGTGCCATTCCATTTCTCCAGGTCACTGCCAGGCCCTGCTGTCCAGCCCACCTCCATCTCTTTCCTTCTGCCTTTATTACCATACAGACAGGTTATTTCCTTTAAACACATCTCAAAACTCTTCTGTGTAGTGATGAGTAAAGGAAATTCAGAAGTGAACAGGCCACTCATGTGCCCTGATGTGCACAGACTCTTGTAGCCGGTATTGGTTGCACCAGCTCCTGGTGCTTCCTTTTCTGAGCACATCAGTTTATTCTTCACCGATTAAGGTTGTAAGTTCCCTTACCACACAAGAACTGTGTTCTTGTTATATGTTCATACGGTGCTGAGCACCATCATGTCACAAACCATGGTACGGAGAAATGTAGAAAATAAAGTTCTGGTTAATAACAATAACAGCAGCTCTACCTGAAGAAATCTGAAGCCGTGTAACAAATTACAAGAAATGAAGGTGTATGGGCCATCCTTCATTTAGCCCAGCAGTTAAAAGTTTCTAAAATGGGATATTGGGTTACACTTAGTGATCTCTCATGTCACAGACAATTCTGTTTGTGTAGCAAAGACAAAATCTAAATGGTTTCTGACTTATTGCTTCCACCATCAAAATTTTAATTGCTGATTTGTTCTGTATTTTTTACTACAGCAAAATTCTAAGCACACAAAATTCTAACAGCACTAATTTTTCCACTTTATAAGAGAGTTGTGATTTTGCCCTATGTTAGACAAAATACTAATAAAAGGCTCTTGAGCTACAGTTGAGGTACTTGATGGATCTCGTCTGCTGTGCTCATTCCACTGAAGATCTGCTGCCATGAAATGGAGTAACTGCATGTCTTCCTGGGGAAGAAAGCCTGTGCCTGTCTTATTGATTCCATCATCAAGTATAAAAAAGTCACTCTGATTAGGTCACGCTGCTAATGACCTTCACAATAGGTTGGACATAATCTTGAATTTCTGTGGATGCAGAACACTATGAGGCCTTTCCCTGCTAAATAGCTGTCCCAGCTTAAGTAACAGAGGTGAGGCTACATGACACTCAAGTAACACTTCGGTGTCCCCTTGCACCATCCTGATGTCACTGTGCGAGGCAGGAGCAACTCCACCAAAACCAGCGAGGCAGATCACAAATGGTGGAGAACAATCTCTGTTTAGCTCTGCCCAGCTAACAAAGCTGGATTACCTTTTATCCAACTGTGCCCTTATGCTGTGCATACCGAGAATATTTACTTGCAACAGAGTCACTGGCTTAAATAAGAGCAGTCTCCAGGTTGTTTTACCTTGCACTCTAAATCTGAACCTTGAGGATTAGAGTGTGTTATCACTTCTCCCTTAATCCACAAAAGCAGAAGCTTCATCGGGGACAGCACATACAAACATGCAAGTCACAGGACAGTAAGGACATCTGCTATCCAAAGAAAAGTGCAATTACAAAATTTCGTGCCAGCACTTGAACTGTCAGGACTTTCAACCAAGTAAGATTTCATACACAATTGGATCAGGAAGTTCTTCAGGAGCATGCTGTCTATTCCAAAACATGTCCCACTCAAACTGTCCTAATTTGATAACTGAACTCTATGTCAGGTATAATGTAAATTAAATATTTTTGAGAAGCCATAATAACAAAACAAACAAACACCCTCCCCAAACTAACAAACACCAAGACCCAAATAGCTAGTGGAACACATGAACATACAAGAGCTATTTTCAGCACCTGATCTAGCTAAATAAGCTCAATTTTGCTCTCTACCTTTTGAACCCTGTTTAATTACTATCCCACGCATAACATTTACCAAAACACAAAGTATTTTGAAGATTCTTCATAAATCGAAGCAAGAGTGCATGCACCCCTGCCCTACATCTCAGCTTCCCAGCCAATGCCTCTGCCACCTTCTCCTGGCCACATAAATATGCTTGGATCTCAGAATCTCCTTTCAAAGACTCATAATCATTCATAACTCATAATCCTTCACTGAACAAAATGTTTTGGGGAGGGAAGTCTTTCAGCTGATTTCCTAACTATTTCTGCAAGCAACTAAGACTGCGTTCTGATGAATCCCCAGTGAGTTAAAACAAAACTGAAAAGGAAAGCAAATTCTGACAAGTGAAAAAGCCTCAGGGGTTGAAACTGATGATAAACTGGCTGTGAAACAGCAATGCCAACTGCCTTAAAGAGGGCTAAGCACAGACTAAATATTCCTCAATACAAGAAAGCTAGAACTAAAACAACATTTCTACCTTTAGTCTGTAAGAAATAATAAGGATTCCCAAGATACAAAAGCTGGAGCCTGATTGGAAAAAAAAGTCTTTTTTTACTTATCAATCAATTTAAAAAAAAATGTATTTAGTCATGTTCATGGTTTTGAGGCTTTCTAGCTAATCGTTTGGAGACTTTAAATGCCTTTCCTGATTCAGAAAAACAAAACAAACGTGTAAACTAAGATTCTCATGTAAGTAGATGGTTCTAGGAGCTAAGATTTCCAGAAAACTGCAAGTTACCAGGAATTTCAAATAGAAGTCAAGAGAACCTGCATTGCCTTAACATCAAGGCAAGGAACTGAGGCCCGGAACTGTGTATCATGTCTTTTTAAATGGAATCTCAGAAGAGCAGAATCCGTTTTTCTCTTGTGTCCTCAGTTATTTGACACAAACTCTTGCCTTCAGCTAGACTGACTGAAAATATATAGGGTGCTTTGTTTTGCTAAGCTTGATAGCCCTACAAATTAAACTTCTACAGATACAGGGGGCAAGGGGAGAACTAAGCTCTGCAGAGCTTTTCTCTGTAAACAGCTCTACCTGACACAGCCCCAAGTTGCCCTGTCCCCATTCCTGTAGCAGAAGCAGCTCTTCACCTCCTCTCTACCAGGCTTCCCTGCTATTTAGGAGGCTGTTGCCTTGACATCTCCCTCAAACATCCCTTCATCAGACACAGAAGACAGACATTCCCTCTATACCCCTTCCCCTTACTACTGTGCTGATGTTCAAAAGAGCACATAGTGAGAAATTAGCACAGACAAAAAGACCAGACAAGGTTCTTATAAAGACTTCTTGCTGGACCCCAGGCTTAAAAAATTAATCCACTGCTGCTACCTGACAGGGGTTCCTACCTAATAACTCCACTAGAATTTGGGCAGGAGAATGTCAGCTAGGCAGGGGTTAACGGAATCACACTGCCCCTTAAACTTTGTGTCCTTAGTTCGAATCAGTCCATACCCCATTAACCTGTCAATTTTCAGTAAGTATGCATGGGTGTTGGGAAAAAATATTGAAGTGTTTTTGCTTTTTCCCAAAAAAATAACAAATACTCATGCTTAATAATAGAGTGGAAAAGTGAACATCTCCATATCCTTCTCTGATTATTTTTACCAACAAAATTTATCTTTCTTTTTGGCAGGCATGCTATTTTTATGTTTTGAAGTCTGTATTTCAAAGGGAAATGTTCTTTGACAACATACAAGAGATGTAAACAAACTGGTAGAGACAGTGACACCTGGGTCACTAGGAACAATATTGCCTTCAAATAAATGTAGTCTTAGGTTTGTTTACACAAGAAATTTATTTCTATTTTTCAAAATGTGCCTTTGGAGAACTACACAAATCCCATTCCTTCAGTGTAATTGTATTAATTTTTACTCACAAGCAGCTTGTGATTTCAGTAATCACTGAAATACCTTCTGACTAAAACTATTAAAGCATTTGAGAGTGATGCATGCAAAACAGCATCCTGTGATTAGGTTGTATCATTAGCAGGAGATGTTTCACTTCATACGATTAAATCTTCTTGACATTTGATATTACATTTAGAATGGCTGTTTGATCATGCACTCACACACATGACAGCAAATCTGCGCATATTCAGACAAGATCAGTGGTAGTCAGCACAGAAATGCTGTAAACAATGTAACAAGCAGCCTTGTGTTTGTCCACGTGGAGCAGGAACAGAGAGAAAGAACCTATCTTGAAACTCACGAGAAGAGTCAAGTGACTTGCTACTGTGGCCATTCCTCTCAGTGCAAGCACAGGCTTAAAGAGTTTTTGCTCCTAACAGCTCATTCCCAGCTCACCTTTGGGCTGCGGTTGTACCAACACAGCTTGTCTGTAAAGCTGCAGCAGGAATGCTGCTTGGACACGGAAAAGAACTGACAGGAAAACTTCTGTGTCCTTCTCCCCATCCATTTCACCCTTTTATCTCACTAACTACTTGCCACAACTGAAGATGAACAACTAGCCTGATGATTAGGAAAGCTTCCTTGCCTGACCACTCTGGCAGTCACACTCACACCACCCCAGGCTGTCACTGTTGGGAACAAAATCCCTTCACGGTGGGCAGTTCCAGTGACTGGATGGTGCCCCGCTTGACATCCTACACACCCCACACTCACACAGTCAGATGGGTTTTCCTTAGTGGCTGGACCCCAGGTTTCCCATAGTATAGATCCAGAAGTCTGAATTCTTAAAACAATTTAATCATTTTGCAGTAACAGCTGAACAGAAACAGCTAGAGTTGGTGTCTCTGAGGAGGGACCCTGAAGAAAAAGGAATCCCTGGGCTTTTATACCATTTCAGTCTAAGAGGGCGCTACCTGGGGTCTTCCTGTTGATGTCATTGGCTCCTGTTCTGCCTGAGTGTCAAAGAAACAGTGTCACTTTATGGCCTGTTGACTGGGACTCCTGCCATTCTCCCACCCAGGGCACAACCTGCAGCTCCCACTGCAGCTGCACACCAAGCTGCCGTCATTAGGTGTTTTCCTTCATGCTGAAGCCATTTAAGCTGGCAGAGCCACTGAGAGGTCCAAAACTCAATACCTTTTGGCAGCACTGTATAAATCTAAATCAATTTAAGGCAGCCCCAAAAGCACAGGCTTAAAGTGAAAGAATTGTTTTTTACTTAAAACAATGGCATGGATATGGGGACAAGTTGTTCTCAGCAGTGTTCTCTTTGATAGCCCATAAGCTGCAAACTGCTATTTACATATCCCTAGTGTCTGGCCAGCATCCTGCTACAGATAGCTGTTCTACACATCTCTGCCAGTACAGTCAAATTACAAAGGCTGTGTGGTGGTGACACCCTTTATTTAAGAACAGTTACAGTGGCAGAAGATGAGTTTTAGCACGACAGACTGCACGGGCAGAGGATGAAGTGAACAGAATTTTTTCAAAGCACAGATTTGCTTTCCTTGAATGCACCAGTCTTGTCAAAGCACTTTTGTTCAGTTCCCACTGCATGCAGAGCACATAATTCCAAGAGGAGCAGGATTTTCCTCTCAAAACCATAAGCTATGTCATGAGGAACTGCTAAGTGCCTTACCACTGGGACACAACTGTGATTTGAGAAGCCTTTTGTATCATCAATTTATTTTGAGGAAGTAACAGACAGGCAAAAAGTGTCTACAGGCGACTTCACTGCACATGCTGTCCCACGATTGAAGAGCTATAATTTTGGAGGATGCAGAGCTGTTATAAACAGGTAGATCATAGATATATTCTGTTTATTTGCATTTAGGAGAATACTGTCAGCTGTATCACCCCAGAAAAACTTTTTTTTCCAGAAGTAGTACCTTAGCAGAAGCATGCAACTGACAGTGAACTAAAGGCAAACTTTAGTCTTAGGGGTCTGATGTGAAGTAAAAAGTAATGAGACCACTGCAAGCATCCTTGAATTAAAGGTAATTGAGATCCTGAGAAGATCACTATAAGCAAGTCAGTCACCTTAAACCCCCATCATCTTAAAGCAATTAATTTCAATTTCATTTTGTTTCCAACGAAAGACAGCTTTCAGCTAAAAGTATTTATTCCATTCAGACATTTACATTGAGTATATTAAGGTGCAGGCTGACAATATTTATTCACCCAGAAGGTTGTAGGAGATGAAAAAATTCCACAGGAGACATGGAATAAATGGAGACAAGCCTTGTATTCGAAGCAGAACCTATGAGGCACCAACCACCTTGTCACCTATGAACTTCCAGCTGTTCCTGAATGAAGTTACTAAAAACATAGCATTTATAAGTTATGTTAATGCATGTTCACAAGTTTGTACCCCAGTTTTATATATTTTTCTCCTCATAATTTTATAAAATTTATTCCTCATTTCTGATTGGGTCCCTTTACCACTGCAATGCAGTCTTTCCATGTTTGGCTTGTTGCCACCCACTGTTTGTAATATTCCAACCCCTATTTTACCTTATATAGAGCTAGCCCATCCTCTCCTTTCCTTATTTGTCAAATCCCTCCCAAGTTCCAGCACCTTCCATACCTCACCTTATATAAACCCTTGTCCCTTGCTCCACCCGGCTATTCGCCTGTTCCCCTAGTGGTGAGCACATCTTTTTGCTACCATTGCGGTTCTTGCCTCGCGTCTACTGAGGATAATAAAAGAACTCAAAGAGATTGACAAGAACCCACAGGCGTGTACGCCTCCTTTTTTATAGCGATCGGCTATAAATGGCGCCCACCGCGGTGCAATTTTTTTGAGTTCTTTTACATTAAAAGAACCGGGTTGCACGCGAGGCTTCAAGAGCTTCTTCTGAGAGACGTTTCTCCAGGCTGATAACGCATCGGACGGGCAGGTTCGGAGCACAGCTCGGCAGGACCTTCGCACCGAAATTCGCCAGACATCCAGCGGAGGATTAAAGGCATTCGGTGAGCGATTGCGACATTTCCTTCCCACCTTTACCCACGTCCAATTCCCCTATAAAAATCTTAATTGGACATTCCATCAAAAATTTATATACAGCCATTTTTGTAATCTCACATTAATTATGGGCCGCGCGCAATCTACCACCCAGAAAAAAGCATTTCGTCAACTGCGTGCTTTAACAGAACTTCGAGGTCATGAATATGACAAGCGCTCTTTACGAGCCCTGTTAAAATGGCTGCACAAAAATAGAAAAAATGTCCCAGAAGACTTAAATGTCGCGGAATGGGACGAATTGGGTCTTCAAATATGGATGGCCAAAGAAGAAGGGGATAAGCTTGCCCAGGATGCTCTAATTGCTTGGAGATTAGTTCTCCTGGCGTTAGAGAGGCAATTTTCAACAACGCCACAAAAGGTCCAAAATGGCGGCTCGTCCTCATCTTCTCAACCAAAAGAACAACAACTCCAAGATGGAGGCTGTCCTTCTTCTTCTCCCTCATCCCACAAAGAGCGGGAAACAAGCCATGTTCCTCACAAGATGGCGGGTGGGGAACACTGCATGTCAATGCGTGAAATGGCATCCAGCGGGAAACTCGGGGGAGAAGGG
>VXAY01003121.1:2321584-2386121 GCA_013399855.1 Oxyruncus cristatus | reverse complement strand
GGGGGTCTCGGCCTCCCGGACTCCGTGCCGAGCTCTGCCCGCCGGTGTCCCCGCGGCCTGCGGCCCCCTCGGGCCGCCCGGGCCCCTGTCCCCGCGGTAACGCCGTTTGCCCCCGCAGGTACCTGCTCTGCGCCTCCGGGGACTTCGTGAAGGTGTACAGCGTGACCACCGAGGAGACCCTGCGGCTCATGGGCGGCCACGCCGACCTGGTCACGGGCATCCAGCTCAACCCACACAACCACATGCAGGTTTGCGAGGGGAGAGTCTGGGTGGGGATGGGGATGAGGATGGGGGTGCCCCTGTCCCTCCTCGGGGGCTGTCCCGGGGCTGGCTGGAGTTTGGGAATGTGCTGGGAGCGATTAGAGCATCGCTGAGCTAATGTTGCTCTGAAATCTGACAAGAACGCTAAATGTATCTGTTGTCTACAAATAAAAACGTGGGTTGCACTGGTTGAATGCAATGACAGCGAAGGGGAAATGTCAGCAAAATTTCAGGTTCTTTGATGATTGAGAGGTAAAAGAAGCATGTAAGAAGATCAGCAACACTTACTGTGGTTGGTGTTCGCCCCTCTCTATCTGCTGGTACAAATGCAGATTTGACTAAATCCCTTTCACTTGCCCAGTGGCTCTCGCTGTCCCCAGCCTGCCTTTCCTGCTCTGGCTATCAGTTTGCTTGAGGGGTTTTTTTGGTATCTATATGTAAACAGAAGTTATTTACCAAGAGGGACTGATGTGGATATTAGGTATGAAGAATCTGGTGCAAATGTTAATAGTTAATACACATAATGGGTGTCTGTGTACTGACACTTCGTGACAGTGTATGTTTTAAACTAGAATGTTGTGCTTCCATTGCACATTTTTTGAAGGTAGCACTTGTGTTTTTGATGATCCTGTTACCTGGAATCACAGTTCCAGTGATCAATCTTCCAATTTCTAAGTTGTGATTTTATGTAAAAGCTGACTTTGAAATATTGCTTTGGCTTATATATATATTTTTTTTTTTCCTCAGCTCTATTCTTCCTCTCTTGATGGCAGCATTAAGCTTTGGGACTTCATGGATGGGATTCCCATTAAAGTATGTTAAGTTATCCGTGTTGAGCACATGTCAAAATTATTCTTGACCCATTGATTGTACAACACTGCTATTACTACCAGTGGGCACAGAGCAGTCTGAGATGATTTGTTCTGAAAACCACCTGTGGCAGTAACAGAATGCGGCAGTTGATGTGTGATGATGATGCAGATTCTTTGGTGGGATGTACTGACATACTGACTTTGCTCCTTGCTGCAGTTTGGAGCCCAGTGTAGCTCTTGGGGAATGTGCTGCAGTTTGGGATATGCCAGTCAGAGTTGACATAATGGGTTGAAAATGTGGGCTGCTAACTGTCCCCTTGGTTCCATTTTCTGCTAAATAGAGGCACTTCCCTGTAGGTGGGCCTTCTGCTTTGTATTAGGGGTAAGGTGTCTTCAGGTTTTTCAGTAAATCTGATGTCTCATATTTTACTAGTACTGTTTTAACATTTGTGTTAGTCTTTGAGAGAATAATGGTGTTTGCATTTGTCTCACAAGCAAGAATTTTAGTTAATACATGAAGGGGTCTTTAAAGCACAGGCACTTTCCTTATTCTAAAAGCTTAGCGTTACTCACTGTTGAAAAGCACACAGTAATTGTTGACCTCCTCTTTGTTTTCTTCAGACTTTCACTGTTGGATGCAAACTTCTGGCACTGTACACACTTGCCAGCGCTGAGGACTCGGTGTTTGTTGTTATTCCAAAGAAGGGTGAACGAGGTACAGTTCAGTTAACACCATCCTTGTCATCTCAGTCATTCTCTCTCTGTGCTGCTGTCACATCAGTGAATGGTGTGCTGCAGGAATGTGCTTTAATATGTTAATTGTGAAAATATTTCCTAAAGCCTGGGGCAGATGTCTGTAGTCCTGCACGTCGTACTTTTTTTCTGTTTTCATTCTGTGACGTGTTATTTCAATATTTGTCTAGAAGAGTGCTTATCTTCACTTGTGAAGCATATACTGCATGGATGTGGGCTCGTAGATACAATAAATCTTTAAGCAGTGCTTACGAAGGTACAGGCTGTACTACTTAAGTTGAATAGGAGTACTTGAGATGACTCTTCCACTTCTAGCAGTGTTAACATAAATAGACTGGTCCTATTTAACAGCATGCCTAGATATTTTTTAGTAGGATTTTTTTGTGAAATAAATATGACTTAGCCTTACTCTGTACTATAATATACAGCTACTTCAGAGCAAGAGCAAATACCGTGCAACTTCACTTGGTTTCTGCTTACAGTTGCACTGATACCCACTGTCTAGTCCTCCTTCTTCAATACTATGTTTGAAACAAAGAGACTTTTTCTTTGGTCAGATACATTCCAGCTGGTCTCAGTGAAGCTGACAAAAGGAGCAGGCCAAGACTTGGAAGCCAAGGAGCTGTCAGTGGTTCTGGATGGTGTGGGGGCGTCACCGAAGCAAATTGCGTTTGGAAGAGAAGTATATTCACCTTTTGGGGTTTTTTTCTGTGTGGTGTTGGTTGGTTGTTTTTTTTTTTTAATCTCAAACTCTATGCTGTTTATCCCTTCAAACAAGCACAAAACCAAAAGTAAATGAATCTGTGCAAGGCCTGTGCTTTATTTTATACTACTAGAAAAAAGAAACATTAACACTTACCACAGGAAAGTCTTTACTTAGCATCAGCTCACGTGATGTCTCCAGTGTTAAGTACTTTGTAGTGAAGTGTGATTCTTTTTTTTCTCTTTTATATGTAAAAACATAATCTGTTTTTACAATAAAACAATCCCAAATTGTTTTACTCTTAACAGGGTGAATATGTGGTATCAGTGAAAGAGGTCAATCTCGAAGTTTATTTTTTTAAACAGAAACTGTTGAACAGGTAAGAACAAGAATAAAAATGTCAAGTATTGATGCAGTCCAGTATATCATAAGTGTTTATTAACCGGTGATGTGTGCCCACATGATTTTGTATTTGTCAGCAGCCATTTGGTTTTATGCTGGAGGGAGTGTGGTCACTATATAAGAAGCTTCCCACAGAAGCAGACAGTGAGCACTGCAGTGGCAGTGGTACCTTACCTTTGCAGCTCAGGGATGTATTTTTTTTCAGGTAAATACTGAGGCTGATGCTGGACTGAAACAAGCAACATAGTTTGGGCAGGGTCAGGGCATGGGGAGGAAAGGGGAGTAGAAGAGAGAGAAAGAAGCAAAAAATTTTTCAGCTTGATTGAGAGCAAAGAATAACGAAATAAAGAGAAAAATAAGTCTGTCGCTATTTTGCTGAGAGTGTGTGTAACCATAACAACTTGGAGATGTTTAATTTTGCTAATCAGAAGTATTTTTTCTGTGCACTAACTGATCCTTTTGAGGGTTTCTTTCAAAAAACCCAGCCCAACTCGTATAATTAAAGGTACTTCCTTAACTCTTGAAGGTTTTCTGTACGTTCAATGAAGACAAAAGGTGGAGACAACCAGTTCAGCTGCGTAGCGTGCCACCCTACAGAGGACTGCATTGCAACTGGCCATGCTGATGGAAAGATTCGCCTCTGGTATGTGCATTTTGATTCAGCTGTACCCCGTGAACTGCCCTGACCAAAGGAATTAAGTGAAGTCTGAGCAAAGCAGTCTGATTTGTCCTTAGTGCTGCCATTTTCGGAAGTCATAACAAACAAAGAATGAGCAGTGCCCCTGCAGTGTTGACACTGAGTGCACGGGACAGCTTCAGTGTAATGTCAAAGGGAACAACGTTCCTGTTGAGCTGTGCTCCACGGATCTGAACTTAATGTGAAAAAAGCAATGCAGGAACAGCAGAAATAACACTGTATGGGCAAGTAGAGTCCTGGGGAGAGCACACCAGTGGAACTGCAGCACACTGGCCAAGTTGCTTTCAGGGGTGAGTTGCTCAGTACATCTAAAATGTGATGTATCCTCCTGGATGACCAGGAGGGTGCTGAAAACTTGCTAGTGTAGTTCTTGCCCTCTGCAGCACCTGAGCACTCAAGAAGCTGTAGTCTAGAAGTTGGAGGAGAGGGTGATATTCTTGATTGACTTCAATATTTCTTTTCCTTTGTTCTGTTTTTGCTTTTGTAACTAAAAAACTGTTCTGTTCCTCCCCACATAGGAGGAATTTCCACCACAGGAAAGAATACACATATTCCACACTGCACTGGCATCATGATATTGTCATGGATCTGGCTTTTTCTATGGAGGGTGAGTAAAAGAAAAGTAAAAAAAACCAAAACAACCAAGACAACCCACCAAAAGCAAACCTCCATCAAACAAACAAAAAACACCTTTCAAAGTCAAAACACCTTTCAAGTTGCAGCAGGGAGGGAAGAATCAATACAAGTTCGAGTTTGCCCACTTATAAGAAATTAATTTTTAGAATTTTAAATATGTCTAGTAAGGATCTAATATAAAAATGGAAGCAGTTGTTACTCTTTTTGATGTAATTTTGATTGGCATTCTTAATGTCAAATATCTACCTTCTGTGATAGAATGTAAAATCTAACCCCTCCTCTCACCTTCCCCACCTCCACTCTCATTCCCTCTCCCTTTCATCAGTAATAGTGATTAGTTCTTGTCAATCTTATTTGCATCCAAATAAAACAAGCCAGTCTGGTCTGAACTCAAACCTAGTGTCAGAAATAATTCATTTTTGTCTGAGTTGTGTGATTTGAACTATTCTCAAGGTATTTCTTAGTGCAAAGTACTTTTCAGTGAAGGAGAAAAATTCAGCTTTATTTTAACACAAATACTCAACTGATTCGGAAAATAACGGGATCTACTACTCCCAAAGCATTGTTTGAATTTTGCTGTAGGCACAAATTCTTGTGGCTTAATTCAAGTTTCTCTAACAATTTAACATGGGATAATAAGAATCATATCTCTGAGTGTGGCCCAGGCTTGATACATTTGCTTTGTATGTGACAGTTTAAGAAGTTTTGAGAGACTTACATTTGTCTGTAATTGTAAAGATATACATTACTGGATTTTTGGTTTTAAGCGAAACCTGTAACTGCATTTTTATTGCTGGAAAAGGAACCAGGTTGCTGAGTGGTGGAGTTGAATCAGTTCTGGTGCAGTGGCACAATGAATCATCATGTCAGAAGGATTTCCTGCCTCGTTTGGGGTCTCCCATTGAGTACATCTCCATGTCATCTGACGGCGCGCTCTGCTGCACCTTGCACACAGACAACAGTAAGCCAGAGCAAACTTGAGTATCACTTAGTGCAAAATGGAATGCAAATCTGTAGGAGCTTTATTTTGTTGATTTCAGATTAATTAACCGGATGCTGCACAAAATTTCAATGCTGATCTGAAAGGACAGATGCTTGAAGTGATTTTTTTCTCTTTTATCAGTTCTGTGCATTTGCCTGGTGACTGCTGTAACTTGGCTTTCCACCTTGATGTAGGGGTGTCATAAATTGGGAAGATGTACATTTGCAGTGCAGTTGGTTGTGGTCCCTTCCCCACTGTGAGATGTGGTTACATTGCAAAAGCCTTTTGCAAGACTTGGTTTGGTTTCTCTTTCAGGAATTACAATAATCAACAGCAACCTAAGGTTTTCCAGAAGTATTCAAGGGCTAATCAAAAGTAAGTACAATAAAACCTATCTTCCCTTTAGAGGATGGAATGTGTCACTTACCATCTTTGGTCATTTGTCACCTGATTTTTGTTTCCAGGTAGGGATGTCAAGACTGGGCTAGTGGTTGATCCTAGAACTAAAGCTCTGGTCATGAATGGAGAACCTGGCCACTTGCAGTTCTATTGCCTCCAAAGTGACCAACAGCTGTTCAGTGTAAGTTGAATGAGCTTGTACCAAAACTTTAACTAATTTAATCAAGTAACTTGTGCAACAGAATCTATTTGAAGACTCAATGTGGCAAAACGGAAAAGAAAACCCAGCAGCTATATGGTGAGGCTGGATTCCAGGCTGAGAGATTCTTGCCTTTATTGCAAACTTGTTAAGCTTAGCTGAATGTTGACAGTTAAAAAAGCACTTCAAAACAGTGTGCTACTCCTGTTAAATGTCCAATTTCTAGGTAAAATCCCTCTAAATTATTTTTTCGTCTTCTTTTCTACACATAAGATCGCTGTGGAATGCACATGCCCTAATGTCGCTTTCCCCAAAAGTTGGGTTTTGATTTGTTTTTTTTCATGCCACAGCCCAGTCAGGTCTAATTAGTGATTTCAGAACATCCTTTCTCTGTGGTTTTATGGGTGGTATCTCTTACAGCTACACTTGAATTTTGAAGTTGAGTGTTGGCCTTGTTTTGCAGCTGGACATTGTGCAGCGCCAGTACATCCACGAGGCAGGTCTGAAGCAGTCTGACCTGGTGAAGGTCGCCTTCAGCGCCCAGGGCACGTGGTTGGCCACAGTAGAAGAGAGAGAAGAGGTGACAGACCCCGAGTTAGAGCTGAAGCTGTGGTTCTATGAGGAAGAAACACAAAGGTAATGATAACAGAGCTGGCTTTCTAGGTGTCAGAGTCACACAAATACCTGCCCAGACGTGGTGTTGCAAAGGCAGAGTTCTTCCAGGTCAACTGATAAAATTCTAGGGCAGACTGTAGGAAGTTTACCATGCACACTAGAAGCATCTGCAACAGCACACAGAGTTGCAGTAAGTGCAGATTGGATATGCTCTCAATCTATTTCACTTAGAGTAATCAGACAGGCTATTATAACCATGGGACTTAAATTCACGTATTTCCTTGGCATTAAAAATCACAGACATGACAGAATAGTTCCGCAGCTTGTTCAGTTTTCCCACCTCTGTCTAATCCATCATTCAGTGATTAGCCCTTCTAGAGTACAGAAGATCAGGACTTTATTGTTGATTTTTTTCTTTAGCTAACATATGCATCTGCTTAATACACTCACCCTAATTTTCTTATTTGAAAAAGGACATTTTGACTATAAATTGTTATTTTCCTAAGAAGAAACAAAGCAAAAGAAAGCTACTACACAGATCAGCTGTGGGACTGATTTTTCTAAGTACTGGAAAGACTACCCAGAGATCAGGTTGAATATTTGAGAGATGCTTGCCTAGTGATAGGTGCTGAGCTACAATCTCTCTTGCTATATGGAAATGATTAGGGAAATCTGATCTGTAAATGTGATACCATCCAGCTGTCTTAATTAGACCAAACTTCTTTTATCCCTCATCTCCCTGCCCATTCCAGAATCAGCTTAAAACTGAAGTCTTCTCCAAGTTCCAAATGAAATAGAGTGACAAGCTTCTGTTTTCTTTTCTTATAGCTTTAAGCTGAACACTAGAATAAATACACCCCATGACAACCACATCACAGACATGTGCTTTCGTGACATGGGTGAACTGGAAGATGACTCTCTGATACTGGTAACAACTGGCAGAGACTGTGTGTTTAAAGTTTGGGTGATGGTAGAAGACACTGATCCAGAAGGCAAGTATGGTCAAAACATAGCATACTCTTACTTGCCACCTTGTATTGTAGAATCCTGAGAACATCCTGAGCTGGAAGGGGCCTACAAGGATCTCTGAAGTCATGCTATAGAAATTCTGACCCTGCCTTCATCTGCTCTGTCCTGTGCACTGATCTGGTTCTGCTGCTGCTTGAACTATTGTATTCTCATGAGCAGCCTGTGATGTAGTTCTGTCACAGTTTTGCAGTATTATAGATTGATATGGAGGTTCCTGAAATAGCAAAGACCTTGCTGAGCCTGCTGCAGAAGGGAATGGCAGCCTGTGTTGATTGTTTAAAGGATTGATTGTGGAAATGATTTTTCCATGCTGGGAAAACGGATTTTTGTCATCTTTCTGGATAGACTTTTTTTTGAGAGTTCTGCTCAAGGGAGCAGGATGCAGGAATGTGCTAAAATAATAGTGCTTTGCCATTCTGCCATTCCGCCGCTTCAGAGTTCATTTTTTGAACATCCTTCCTTCCAATTAGATAGTTGAACATCCTAGAATGGGTATTTAGGATCCACTTCCAAGGTACTTTAAATAAGCAAATTTCACCTCTTGATGCTGATGTTCACTTGTGACATACAGAACGTCTCTGGATGTGTATCACCCTATATGCCTTTGGACGTGAAATACAAAAGATTTCCACTAAGTAATTTCCTTTTACTTGAATGTCGTTATGGTGCCAGCCACACTTAAATGAGCTGGAACTTCCCTGCCACTTGGGTGTCTTGTCTTTTCACGTTCCCAAGGAGCTGTAATAGTGGTCATGCTGAACTGCTGACGGTTTAGTAACCTGTTTGTCTTTTCATGGGCAGGTGAGAACATGTTCAAAAGTACTTTTGAATCACTGAGGTTTTCATTTGGAAACCTTCCTTTGCCAAATTGACTTTCTCTCTCCAAGCTCTTTGCTCCTCAACTGTGGCTGCTGATGAGAAGAAGGACAAAAGCTTGTGTTCATTTAATAGCAACTCCCTCAATGACATCTGAAAGTGTTTGGGTTATTTTTGTAAATTATTCTGAGCCTAAATTATATTCAACTTAATGAGCAGCTACTTTGATCATGAGTATAGTGTGCGTTGGAGATGAAACCTAATGGGGTTTGTTTCCTTCCAAAAAATAGTTTTGCATCTACTGACTGCTCTCATCAGGGGTTTTTTTTGTGTGTTTGTTTTTTAATGACTACAGAGTTCTGTTCCATGGCATATGTAAAAATACAAATTAGTGCTGACTTCTGTGGTGTATTTGCCCAGCGGGGACAAGGTAGGCATCCTCAGGGAGAAAGGCTCAACGTGCTGCAGCTTCTGTGCAGCAAATAGTGGTGAACTAATGAGCTCATAGGTTGAGTACACGCTGGGATATTTTTAATTGCAGCAGGTCTCTCGCTGTGCCTCTAGATGGTGCCATGTAGTTTGAAGTAGTGAATAGTTTCTGGCTCTTTTACAGGCAGATCTTTTAATCATCAACTTGTAGCCATTATATAAAGCATAGCTTAGCATAGGGTGAACTTCTTTTCCTTTCTTTCCTCATCCTACTCATGTGTTTCAAAAGCATGCTGTGTGAATTATTTTATACTGGGAAATGTGTGTTAATGTGGTAAGTACATCACTTTGCTTGAGTTTATTTTATGGAAGTTTTCGACAGTGGGAAAGGTATCCCAAAGGAATGCACTGGCAGGTTAACCAACACAAGGAAGCATGCTGATGGGTCATTTGGTGGTCCTCAAATCTTCTGTAAATGAACCATGAGCTTTGTTGTACTCAAATACAACCTATGTTCAACTTTCAAGTTCGTGTTCTTGCTAGAGTTTTAAAAGAACAGTATGTTTGAGAACAATAAACGCTGGATCTGCTTGAGTACCTTTTTTTATCTAACATCTGCCTATTCAAGAGCACAGTTAACGGAGTTGGCAGAGTAAGCATGGATATTGTACCACGTCAGGCTCAGGGTTCACTGCTCTAATGCAAAACTGAAGACAAATGAAAACCCTACCAGATGTTTCTCATACTAGAACAGGACAGAATCTCTGGGCTCTTCCAAAACATAAACCTTCTGAAACAAAAGTGCCTTGTTCTTGAGCCTGTTTTGCAACAGTAGTAGTTGATTTCCTTCCTCACGTACAGACTTGAATTAACTGGCTTGTTCATTCAATGCAGCACAGCAAACTGTGAGCTGGAGCTGTGACTTTGTGGGCAGCTACCACAACTACCAAGCTACTAACTGCTGCTTCTCAGAAGATGGCTCTCTGCTTGCTGTTAGCTTTGAAGAAACTGTCACTGTTTGGGATTCCGTCACTTGGGATCTTAAGTGTACGTTTTGCCATCCACCTGGAAATATAAGGTATGTTTTTCATCTGCTCTTTTATATCTTTACTTGAACTCTAAGAACAGAAAGAATCAATTCATAGTAGTCCGAGACTTCGTATATATTCATAAAAATGTTGAATTTAACAGTCTTAAGCTCATATATAGAAAAGACTCTAAAATGGCTTTTAGGTGGTTGGTAGCTTCCTGTTAAAAATAAGATCAAGCTTTTCAGTTTCTTCGTCTTACTTGCTTATGCGTCCTGATCCTCCCATGCTTAAATATGTATCATTGGGCACACAGTCATGTGTTGATAGCCCTTCTCTTTTTCCCCTATTAGTCTAGGGATGAATCAAAGTACTGAAGAAGTATAAATACAAGAAGTTTGTTCTTTATTCATGTACGCACACATACAAATAGAAATTATATCAATAAATCGTGATATCATCTCTGTTATGAAATATTTATCCTGATCCTCTCTAACCTGTCTTGGGAAATCCGTGTTTGCCTGGCAGACTATCCCAGCATGCTCCGTGGTGTGCCCTCATGATAAAACACACCAATATTGCGTGGTCACGATGTTTTTAAGATTGACACAAAGAATCATAGAAGGATACAGAGATTTCTCGCTTTCATGTTTTTGTGTGTATGTTTGTAAGCTTTTCTTTTGTGCTGTGAAATCTGTTTTGTTGATACTTGTGCTCTGAGATGAGAAATTGAGAAACATGATTCTCCAAGTGGTGTGCAGGAAAACTGTGGGAGCCATGTGAGCTTGGTACGGTGGCAAGCTTTTCCCTGTCCAGCTGCTCCTCTTATAGCCTTTACTATGTGTTATAGTAAAAGGAAATAAATTGCTCTAGGAATATATTGAATTTATGTATTAAATGCGTAATTTCAAAGGGCTATGCTTTAATATACAAATTCTGTCCCTTACTAGCTTTTTTTTGAAAACGTTTTATCATTAGAAACCGAAAGGCTGTTCTAGTATTCTCAAACAAGAGACTGAGAAATTAAAATAAGTGAAAACAAATCACATGCTTTCTTCATTTGGAGCAGCTTACAATAGCAACCTTTTTTTGACTACTCTTCTCTTTCTAGTGCTTAGAGCAATACTTGGGGTTCTTCAAATATGGAAGTTATTTTCCAGTCCCAGTGTGAACACTTACTGTTACATATCCCTCCTTTAAATCATAATGCTGTAGAAACATGTAATCCTTTTGGATTTATGCATACTTTTGAATGTCCCAGACCTGTCTGATGGTTGTACGTGAAGTTTCGTGCCACTTAAAGGTGAAAGCAAAAAGCAAGCTTGATTTAGATATCAGAACTAAATCTTAGCTGAATGTCTTTTGTGAATGGTGAATCATTGCTACACAGAGAAACAAAGATGAACTCTGAAGGTCACTAACTTGTTTTGACTTTTTACTTCTGTAGGAACATCTGCTTTGGGAGACTAACATGTTCCAAGTACCTTATTGGTGCCACTGATTATGGCTTTCTGTGTTGCTGGAACCTGCTCACTTGTGCATGTAAGATCAGCTTGAATGTGTGCCAGAGTTAACTTAATACTTCAAATTACTATGAAACTGTAAAATAATTCTAGTTTGATTGCAGATTGACACACTACAAAATGCCCTGTGGAAATGTGGTAGTTTTCACACTTCAGTCAGGATAGCATCCTGTCCAGCGTGCATATGCTTTGTGTGCATGTGTAGAGTAAATTCCAAGTTAGATGTTGATGATAGGTAATATTTCTTCTGTGTAGAAGCTGGTGGTATTTGTGTATTTTTACTCACCAGGGAGTAAGTGGAACTGCATGCCTCTTCCAGTGGTTAGGGCCCTGTGTGTCATTTCCGTTTGACCTTTTGTTTTGGCAGAGTGAATGGCTCCTTTTCACCTCTGCCTCGTGTTCTGCTTGCTTTGCAGTGGAGTGGAGTGCCCACCTCAACATCGTAGTTCTGCAGCCTGATCCCCTTTCGGAACATATTGCTGCGGTCTCGTGGCTCTCCAAAGAGTCCAGCTGTAAGTACAAAGGCTTCTTTGACAAGTAATAGTCAGCGGAATTTAAAACTGGGGAAGCACAATTTCTGGAAAAGGTTTTCTTAGAATTCAGACCGTGAAAGCTGTAAGATGGACTTGAGTCGGTGCTCGCACCTCTGGATACTGAGCCATGTCTGGTGGCAGCCGCTGAGTAAAGCATTTTGGCTCCTCATCTTTTCTTCCAGGTAGTTTCTGGTACAGGATATAGCTCAGGATTAACCAGGTTTTCTGGGTGAGGGTCTGAAATGTTCTTGACCCGCTCTTGTAAATGCAGAACTGTTGTTGAAATATACAGCTGTGTTGTAGAGCTCTGACTATAAATTAAGATAACTCTTCCTAAAGCTACAGTCCTACGTTGATTTCCAAGTAGGTTGTCTGGATTGGAGTGAAAGGTACCTTCCACTATGCGTAAGGTTATCCAATTCTGTTCCTGCAAACTAGTGCTTGGAGGCAGTCCTGTCCAGTCCTTGCTGGCTGTGGCTGTAGGGCTTTGACAGCTGGCCAGGAAGGTCAGAATTTCATGATTTAAAGAGAAGACATTCTTGTTTTTTCAGTGTTTGTGTTTAAACCAAATGAGCCACGGCCAATCTATATCCAGAGAAACCTTTGCAAAGAAAAGATCCTCCTCGCTGCCTTTGTTCCAAGAGATGAACCTGAAACAACTGGCTCAGAAAAATACCTCTGGCTAAGAAGATCCCAACTACTTTTTCTTACAGATACACAAGTAAGAAATAGTGATTAGCAGGTGGTTCCTGGGGAAAAAGTATTTTAAGTGTGGATTGATACAAATTCAGAGTTGTGCTGTTAATCAAGTCAGCGTAAACCATGCTTTGTTCTTTATTGAAAGCTTTCAACTGCCAAAACAGCCCAAGCTCAAAATTATTTACTGGTTTGCTACTTCTAATAGCTTGTGCTGCCTCACTGATATGAGCAACTAGATAAATTGGGAACATTGCTTATGCTGTTTAAGTTAACCACCTAGAAGCTGTATATATTATTGCTGATTATACAGATGTTCCATATGATGCTGAGTTTTCCCTGTAGTTTCTGAATGGGTCTGGAGTGTTTGTTTGTTTCCCCAAAAAGTCTATAGAACTTCTAGGTCCATTCTTGATCTTTACGAAATAAAGAGGAAGAGATGTGTTTGTCTCTTCCACTTGACTGATAGAAACTTTTGGGCCAGTTGGAAACTTCTGCAGGCGAGGTATGGCAATGTGGGAAACAGTTTCACCCATGGTAACTGTGCTGCATCCTTCTGTATTTTAGGAGCTAATGACACTTAGCACAAAGCCTCTGGAAGAAAGGCTTACACCATCGAGCAAACAGGTACCTCTCGTGGAAGTTCTGACAGACCTCTACAGACCAGTTTGAAATTCTGATGGGGTTCATTTTGTCTAGCTCTCATTCCCTTCCATCATGAAAATGCACACCAGATCCTTAGCAGGCACTTAGTTGTGAGGGGAGTGATCTGTATCTGCTTATTTTTTTGACAGAATTGCTGTTTGTTTAAGTCTTTTAGAAAGGTATCAGTAAGCTACTCCCTCCTTTTTCCATTTCCCCTGAACAACAACAACAAAAAGATACATTTCTAAAAGATTCAGACTACACAAATGAAGCAAAATGTTTGAATGAGCTCTTTCCTTGGTTTCTGTAACACTTGAAACCTTGAGTGTGGCTTTCACTGTGCTTTCTGATGAGGATGAACAATTGTCAGTCAATTGTGACTTATCAGTGAGAAGGAATTCCAGAAGTGCATTCCAGGATGTACTTCTGTGGAGAAGCAGTCTGGGAAATCTGGTGGGTTTTTTTGAATTCATGTGGAAGTAGTGTGTCACACTCACTGAACAGACTAAACCAGCAGCACTTGATTAATTTGGTTGGTTAGCTAAAATGGATCAAAGTAGAAACCTAGTATCTTTCTGATACAAAATCCAGTGGTAATGTGGGCATAAGCAATGAGTTTCTTTGGAGGGTGAAGGAATAATTTAGTGCTCAGATTAAGGTATATTGATCTAAGAAAGTGCCAAAAGGCAAGGTGCCATGTTTTGCTTCCTGTTAAATAATTGAACCTCTCTGCAATAAATGATCTTCTGGTCCTAAGTGGAATCTGAAACTCATGTTAGTTTTTCTGGCACGTGCACCAACTTCCGTATTTGGAAATAAATGGGTCCGTCAGCCAACTAAAATCTGGTGTTCTGGAGAGTTTTGCAACCCTCTGAGTAGGATTCTCTCCAGCTGCCTGACAGAGAATGAGTACAAAGAGCCACACAGCTCAGTTAAATTAAAGTGTAAAGTTTTGCCACCTGGGTTGGTTCTGAATTTCGGTAACTTTAAATGAGATGGCACTTAGATTTGTGACACTCATTCTACTTTCAACTTTTACGTTTTTCAAGCTGGCAGTAGAAGAAAGTCTCCCCGTGACCCCGTTTAGTTTGCTGTTGGGAAAGCACAGACGTCAGCAATCACAAGAGGATATAGACCTTGGAAAACTAGTTGTTCATAATAAGCATGAACAAGCTTCACCTGCTGTCAGAGAGGTAGGAGTAATTACAGTAAGTGTACAAACAAAATCGTGACAAACAAAATCTTACATAAAGCTTCTGGTTTATCTTTTCAGCTTTTGCACACTCCAGCACACGTTTTGCCATCTGCTTCCTTTCTCTGCCCTATATTTATTAATTCATTGCTCATCTCCAAAGAGAACAAAAGGTAAGAGAAGTTCAAGAACTCTACTGTTTTAAATTATGTACATTTTTGTTTCAAGTGTAAAAGCAGTTTTCCAGCATTCTTCATCTAGTCACTAAATTAGTAGAACACTTCAGTGTGGCAAGTGTTTTTAAAACAATGCAGTTTTGGGGAGGGGGATGTTTAGTGTATTGGCTCTTTTGGTGCTGTTACTTTTGGTGGGTTTCAGCATAACGTGCTCATGTGCAAAATGTTGCCTTTGGTACTCAAATGTTCTTTATGAATTTAACTTTATTCCAGGGATTTAAAGGTTTTGTAGTGCTATTTTTTGATAGATGGTAGATTCTCAACTTTATTTGAAATTACTATGACTTCCTGCAAAACTTTTTCTCTTTTCTAGTAACACTTTAGGTTGTAGGAGTTTTTAAGACCCACTGACCTTTTTCAGATTCAAAGAGAAGAATGGCCTTCCTGAATATTGCCTCACCTACCAGTGTATCCAGCATTTCTCATCTTGTAGGACTATGATACTGTAACTTTTTACATAATGCTGATCTGCCTGTTCTGTAATCGTGTGTTATATTTGGAGGAAAAAATAGTTGAAGTTTCCTTAAAACAGAGGACAGCTATTTGAAAAACGGCTTGAAATTGAGATGGTAAAAGAAGTACTGTAGTTTTTAAGTAGCCTGATATGAAAAAAAAAAAAAAAAAGATAAAATCTAATATTTACTTAATTACTTGCATGATAACTTACCTCTGTTCTGTAAGTAAGGAGAGTATAGTACAGTACTACAGTTTATGAAAGTACCTGTTAATTGTTTCCAATCTTCCAGTGCTGAAGAAGTTGCTGATGAAGTAGAAATGGAAAGTGAAAAGACAGAGGATGATTCAGATGAGGAAAGAGATGTTACAGAAATGGAGCAAGAAGATACAAGCCATATGGAATTACTAGGAGAGATGACATGTAAACTGTCTAAATCCCAGGAAAAAGAGCTACGAAAAATAAGAAAAATGGACTACAGTTGGATATCAGCCTTCTAAACGGACATCTAATGTTTTTTATACTGCAAGCTGAACCTTTATGGATTAAATATTCTTTAAAAAAAAATCTTTCAGGTCCTTGAGCCATAAATTTTAGCAGCCTCTTTTTCCAAAGGAAAGGAGAAATGGGGGCAGGGATTAAAGTTTTGAGCAGCTGATTCTGCTCCTATTTTATTGCTGATTTTCTGTGACCTCAGAAAACATTTAACCCGGTCTTGGGGCTTTATTTTTTTTTTTGCCCCTTGCAAGTATATTTAAAAGGCTAATAGCAAAACTGAGTTCATTACCTTGTGACCAGCGAGCAAAGTGACAGCTCAGCTGCTGAAAATCTCCCCCACTGAGGAAGGGCTACTGCTGCCAAAGCAACAGCAGCAAACACCTTCAGCTTGTGAGGCTGCTTAGTTCAAGGTCTGGCAGGGCAAATCAGGGGTCTGTGTGCAGGTAAGTAACAAGTCTCTTCACCAGAAGTTCCTCTCCCGGTGTTGAGACAGATGACAAGTGGTTTGATATGCCTGGTTTGAGAATACAGATATTAATGTTCACAGAGCGTGGAGATTCTCAGGCAGAGGGTACTTCTGTGTAGCAGAGCACAAGGAAGCCTTTCCAAGTATGAAGACCACTGCACCATACAGAAGGGGAGATGAACCTCTCAACTTTACAGCCAGCTTAGTAGGCCTCTCATGCATCAGCTCTAGTCCTGTATATGATTTAATTACACATATCAGAGTTAGTTTGAAGTAGTAAATTTGAAGGCCTGAAAATGAATAGTCTACTGTGGTGTTGCAGCATGAAGGCAAGCAGATGGAAATGGCACAGGTCACTCAAAGCTCTGAGAAAACACTATTTTGCTAAAACTACTCAGATAAAAATGTTGGAAATGGGAGCAGATCCTTCGACTCTTCTCAGCAAAACCCTTGTTCTCCCCACTTTACCTCTGCCTTTCCTTCCTCTCCTTTTTTAACACCATATATTGGAAAATAATTAGCAACAGTGCTTTTTACTTTTTTCAGTGGGGACACATCCTACAGTAGGCGAAATCTGTCACTTCTTTCACGAACAGAAAACACTGAAATTCATCCCTACGTGTCAAGGAAAGCACTTCAGAAGGATTTTGCTGGAAAGTTTAACTTCCCACATTTTAACATGAATGCAAATGCTTGCTTCTGGTAAGCAGTGCTGACAAGTCAACCATCATCCAGCTCTGTGTAAAGCAGGGCAGAGATGAGTGTTGTAGCATTACCTAGAATGTGTTACAGCAGTGACTTCAGCTCTGTATTTAGCACTGAGGTACGTTGTATATTGGGGCTGCCGGGCTGAGGGTGTGGGGTCAGCCTCAATCCTTGAGAAAAACGAAGCACTGCCTCAGAGAGAGGTGCACTAAAAAAAAGCCTGTTAGAAATAAGTCTACCAATAGGTCAGTGCTGGCTGAATCAATGACAAAAATTAATTTAAAACTCATTATGATAGAAAAGGACTCTTATTCTCTACGTTTACAGTCATGGATGTCAAAATATGAATGTGGGGAATATAAACACACTTCCAAAGACAATATTTGGAATGTGTGCCATGCAACCTGAACTGCCCAATGATAGTGCGTTGCACACTCTTTATATTTCCTTCTAACCAGACATTGACATGAAAAATAATTGCTACAATTTCAGACTAAACTGGCTTGGGTTAACTTGGTCACTTGGCAGCAGAGGGCTTCTGCAGCTTCTCGTACAATAAAGTTAGGCACCATAGCTCTTTAGGCTATTTATTTATTATGGCTGTGAGGCACATTTTCTTCAATCATAGGTTACTTACATAGGATTAATATTCCTGAGAATTTTAAAGTTTTTAATGTTCAGTCATTTTGCTTTCTTGTTTATGCCTTGGTACAACAGAAAAATAACATTTTAAAACCTATAAAAGTCTTTCAAAATGAGTTTGCCTGGAAGTTCATCTATCTTTATTTCTATCTCAAACTTACAGGGAGAGGAAAAGGAAAACACACCACCCCTGTCACAACTACAGCCAGTTTTCTGCTTTTTCTCCCTTTTTATAACAGCTGTTTAGATAACCTTCTGGTAGATGTAGCTGAAGCAAAAAAAAATCACAGCTGCCCAAATATTATGCAATTCTTATTTCCCTCCCTTTATCTGCAGATCTGAAACTGATACAGCCTTTTTAGAACCTTGGACCCAATGGCTTTTTGCCTAAATGAACGGTTTCAACAGAATAAACAGGGAAAACGTGTTAAGGCTGTAACTGACAAGTGACAGGTTTTGAAAACTCAGAGATATTAAGAAAGTACAGGGGGAAAAAAAAAAAATTGGTAAACAAGTTTCCCCCCTCAAAACATGCACTACACTAGAAAAGGCACACTGAAAGGTTTTTGTCTTCTTAAATAACATCAGACTTCAGCTCGGTGAGAAACAAGTGTGAGCTGAGCAGGGAACTGTGTGTGTGTTGTTTCAAAAGCACTCGCTGCATCAAAGCCTGGCAGGGTGTTACTGTGTTAGCAACACTGCGGTGTGGCTTTAGAGGTAAGGAGGAAGTCTCAGTATCTGTTCATGTGGGGTTTTTAAACTTCACATGTTCTTGTGAAAGTCAAGTGCTTTCCTGGAAGCTGACCTGGTATTAACAAGAGAGAATTTAGATGGAATTCAGCATCTGAAGACACAGTTTAGTTTTGTGTCCAGGCAGTAGCACATTGTGTTAATAACTTCATCAAGATACAGCTTTTAGACTTAACCTTTTGTCTTTTCTCACTTTGTTTAGCTTTGCACAGTAGATTGAACGTACAGGGATAACAAAGAGAGTCCTCCCTTTGTAGTTTTGTGTGTATGTTTTTTCTACTCGAGCAGGAAATGCATTTCTGGTTACAATTTTACTACATTTAGTAGGCATGTTCTGACCAATCTTTTTGAAAATTGCTTTTGAATGATACTGCAATTATAATGAAGAATACAGTAGGAGGGCTGCTATTCATCCATCTGCCCCTGCTTGGGAATGCTTTATTTTTAAAATAGTTCTCTGCTGTTCCTCACTATTTAATTATTTTTAAATCTCATGTTTCTCAGTGGCCATAAAAGGTCTCCATATTTACTGTGATGCCCTAAGTCAAAATCTCAATTTGATCTTCTGGCTTCTGCTTCTTCCTTCTAAAGGCTGCCTTAGAAGGACTTCATTATTAATCAGAAAGACTGGACACAAAAGACCATAGAGAAGGAGATTGAACTTAGTCTCATGATTCCAGTTACATGATAAATACAACAGGTAATAAAATACCTCTGGACACGTAGAGGCCGGTGTTCAATACCTATGGGTGCCTCTTGCATCACTGCAGGACTGCAGTTTTCACAGAAGCAGTCACAGCTTTATTTAGGCTGAGGGACAGACCATTTAAGGGTGACAGGTGCCTAGAAGGGGACTTGTTTACTTCCCAAATTTTCCATTCAGACCAGTGGGTCAGGTAAACATGAAAGCCTAAAACTTCAGCAGCTATGAAAAGCATTTCAAAAATACAGGCAAAGCCTTATGGAGTATATCATGGCAATGGGCTTTGACTGAGCTGCTGCTTCCCTGTGGCACTGCTCAGGTGCTGCTCTAAATGCAGAAGAGGTGACCAGTAACCATTTGTTCTAGTCAAGCTAGTTGCACAGAGACCAAAAATCGCTGCTGTGCGTTGGTATTTTGCAGCCCCAAACTGGTTACTAGTTAACAGCAGCTCCGAAACACACCCTTGTCCTTTGTGGGCACAGTTGGCTGGAAAGCTACTTTAAAGGCTGGTATTGATAAACAACAGTTGCTACTTTTTTTTTGAGTTGTTCAAGAATCGGGGGAAAAAAAATCCTGTAAATTGTGCAGCATGTTTTAGGATCACTCGGTTCTTTGTATTTCAGCCTAACAATCATTTGGCTGTCTAGCCTTGGGGAGGCTCTTTTAGATGTCTCAATCTGCCAAATCCCGGTCTGCGCTGAGCTTCCTAAAGCATGTGCTAACAGCCAGAATTAGAATCAGCAGAGAATAGGGCAGAGGAAACCAGCAACAACTTCAAATATAGCTCAGAGAGGCTTCAACAGATCTTCTATCCACCCTCCTGCCCCAAAGCAGACTAACTGAGTTATATTTGTTTTTGACCGATGTTTGTCTAATTTTGAAAACCCCTGATAAAAGCCATTCTGTGCTCTATGTAATCTGTTCAATGCTTACCTACTCTAGACACAGTTTTTCCTCATAAAAGTAATCTTTCTTTCCTGCAAAATTTCTATTCCATTCTTTGATAACAATCTTTAGAAAAAAATGAAAGCATCCTATTCTATTTCCTTTAAAGAAAAAATGATCTCTTAACCTTTCCACTTTTGCTTTTCTCTGGGCCCGTAGCAGCACCAGAATTATCCTCCAGCCCTTCTTTGGGCTAATTGCTTACAGGTCAAATACTGTTTTGAATAGTTTATAATTTCAAGGGCAGAACTTGTCAGGGTCATTTGATACATTTCTGGATAGTCCTAAAGCCTGTTCTTCCTCTGTTCTTACTTGTACTTCTTGCTTATTAGCTTAAGTATCAGAGTCTTTTTTGGGGTTGGCAGAAGCAAAGGCAGCAATTTATACCTCAGCTACCACCCTGGTGTTGGCAGCAAACACCTCTTCTGATGCAGAATCTCTGCAGGGCACCATTTTCTGTGGATACCTCAGTTCAGACTGAGCAGTGCAGGCATTAGTTGTGGCCTCTGCACAACATTTTTTTGGCGAGTTAAGTACTAGATTGTAATGATGTAAACTGGAATTTAGCCAGGGCAGCAGGGTCACTCGCCTCTAAGGTTGCAAAAGACATTTAAATAATACTCTGAACAGCTCTACATTTTAACTACTGCACTAAGAGCATGTAAGCAGGAGAACTTGTCACAACAGAGTATCTTCACAAGATGAAATCATTATCAGATGGCAGAAATCATGAATGAAATTTGTGTTTCTGTAAAGCCAACTTGGGATGAAATCCCTATTCTTCAGAAATCACTGACAAAGCACCCTTTGACTTCAGAGCCCAGAGTCACAAAGTCACAATAACAAGGTAAAGTGCTAAATCTTAAAATACTGCTATAAGCAGTTCTGAGTTATATGTGTAATTTGAAAGTCAGTGTAGCCCAAGGTACTTAAAAAGAACTTGTTGTTAATATGGTTTGTAATACACAGATCGAAGTCCTTTAGGTAAACACTGTAATGTGGCTGTGAGAAAAGTTACCACACAGCTCTAGAACCTGCATATCAGCAATTCCTGAGGTTGTGGGTTCCTCAAACGCTTTGAACACATAAGTGGCCACCATGGAAAGAAGCTTTCCCACCTTCCAGCGGACATCTGCTGCCTGCTTCGTCGTCTCCGGTGCCAACACAAGCTGTCAGTGCCTTTGCGGGGAACTGGCTGGGGGAAAAAAATCTGCTTACAACAAAACCTGATGATACATGAATAAATAGTTTAAGATGTTCACAGAACCACATTTCCACTGAGAACAGGGAATGATTTTTCTTCAAGATGTTTTTGTGTGCTCAGGAGATGAGGTTTCAGTGTTATACACCCGAAGCCCCTCTCTTTTGTCACAGAGCCTGTCCCTTGTGCCAGGGGAGCTGCAGCCACACCTAGAGCATTCCCAAGAGGTGTTTGTTTGATGTGATACCCAAGACAGCTCAGCTCCCATGCAACAACTCCTTCATTTCCCCTTATACCCTCTTCCTCCTCTTCCAAACGAATAGATAAATAAACAAATTTCAAATGAAGCAGTGGCCAGCAGTTCAAAGAAAATACTTTTACATTGATACTGGCACTGAACTGTTGAGGGGGGATATTCTCTTAGCTTCTAAAATGAAATATGTTAAAGAATTATTAGTTTTTTAATGTGTAATGAAGTATTGGAGCCATGACCTTTGTCCTCTGCTGACCTTTGCAGATGCAGCTGTGTAGCTAAGAATTAGGCTTATCATTCAAGAACAGGCTCTGCAGCCATTAACTTGTCTAATTTCTTCATGGGAGCAGGAACAAAGAAATAGGTAGAAGGTAATGCCCAGAGAAACAAGACATTTTTGCCAATTTTCCAAAATGGCTTTCTTATACTGCTAACTCCTTTATTTTAAAATAGCACAGAATTTAAATTATATCAGCCATAAAGCTGGTTATCAGTTTCTGTTATTGATGGCTCAAATTATGTTTGTTTGCAGTGCTACTTAGTTTATTACATTTTTAGATTGGAGACTGAGATCAAAGCTTCAAATACCTTTGATTTGATTTCTATCAATTTGATTTCCTTTAAATGACCAAAGGAATTTTCATTTCTTCCTCAAACCAGGAAAACAAGCCAACAAACAAACAAACTCTACATTATCTGAGGTGTCATCTCTTTCATTTTTAGTCACTGACTTTACAAATAGTAAAGAAAAAATAACTTGGCACTTTTGTAAAGTTTGCTACTCAAAGGCAATATATAATTTTCACCAAAGTCAGACACTTCTGCAATGAAAGCTTTTGTCCAGGCTAAGTTTCCTCTGTGCTTTGAGCTTTCCTGACCCTGATCCTCTTAATTTCAGTCGTAGCTCTTCTAAGGAAGAAATAGAGGGAAAGCAAGGGGATCTTTCACAGTCTTCCTTTTCCACTTACAAAATTAGGCTTGATGTAGCAAGAAGTGAATGAATAGCAAGGCATTCATTAAAATAATGTAATGATGAATTTTCAGTATGAAAGACAACTGAAACAGTTGAAGACCTGCCTCAGAAGGAGGATCAGAGTGGGTTTGTCACCTTGGGCTGTGTGTCCTGAGACCCACCAGGAGCACACTTGCTGTTGCCATCACGGCTGCAAAGACAATGATGCGCAAGTCCAAAGTGCTTCACTTTAGCCTCCTTATTTTTCGTGTGAGCTGCAGACTGCTCCGCTTCCCACATCCCTTCAAACTCACAGAGGGAAAAGTACCAAAAATATAAACAGCAAAAAGCAGTGCATGTGCTGTTAGTACAAAGAGACTATTTAAACCCTGAAATACCCCATACATGAAAAGAGCCCTTTTTTGCTTGGCATGGTGGAAACGAAAACTGGATTTCTGAGAACTATCACATAGGTTGGGAAAGGAACATTTTTATAGTGCTTGCTCCCTCAGTCCTGTATACAGTATGTTATTTCTGGACTGCATATTCTGTGAGTAGGCTCAGGATACAGTGACAGTTTATCTTTCCTTTTCTATGAAATCCACGAACTGATCTCAAGGATGAAATGGAAAGAAAAACTCACATCGCTTGCAAAATAGAAACCCACATCTAAATCGACTGGTTTAGATGAAGCCAGAAAACCACACTGAATACCCATCAGTGCAAGTCACCCGGAAGCCATAAGTAACAGCTTTCCTATTAAACAGCCAAGAATGTTCCAAAAACATTCAACTTCCAATAATGCCATGTAAGTAGAACTACTTGCAAAGTCAGGCTGGTATATACAAGTAGTGGATGTTTCCTGCTGCTCTTCGTAGCTCAGTAATAAATCAAGCCACTTACACAGTTCAGGCAAAACAATTCAGCAGACCCCATAGAAATGCTGCAAAGACAGATTAGATAGATAGATAGATTAGATAGATAGATTAGATAGAGATAGATAAATAGATTAGATAGAGATAGATAGATAGATAGATCTATCTATCTAACACAGCCATGCTTGAGACCTCAACTTAGAGATGGGTAACAGCTCAAACACAGACATGTCAAAAAGCTTCCTATTTACAATTTAAAAAAAAAAAAAACAAACCAAACATTCAAAAGTTCTCATGTAGTTTTTCAGACTAAATAGAAGCGTGTGATGTGTAATATCCTACATGTCCTACAATAATCCTACATCCAGAGAAATAAATTTTAAGCATGCTTAGCTTTTTGTTACTCAGGAAAGAATGAATCCACAAACACTCAAAGGCACCTGCTCGGGTTGCAAGAGTAGCATCAGCAAGCAAAGGAACAGCAAAGGGGAACAGACTTAAAAAAAGGAAAAACATTCCTTAAAGCTTTGGGAAGAGGAAAGACAAAAAGCTCTATGCAGAGCACAGTCTTGCTAGTTTTCCCATAATATTGTGGCTTTGGGTTTCGCTTGTTCTCCAATGGCTACTTTTCGTCTACCTGGAGCATTCGCGTCTCTTTTCCGTACAAATTCCCTGGTGCCAAGCCACAGACTCCTCTTCAGAGGGATGTTCATGGCGACTCTCTCCTCTTACCAACTGCTCATCTCAATTAACTTCCTGCAGTGTGAACTCCCAATCCATCAGGGCCAAAATTGACCAGAGGGTTCAAAAGTTATTTGGAAGGGGAGGGCGGGGGGTGAGGGAGACGCACACAGACAAATTGCAGGAAGTTTCATTTTTCTCACGGAGACCAACCTAGAAATCAATTCTCTCCTTTTGTGTAACTCCCTTCTAGGCAATCATGCCAAGTGGGAGCAGCAGCTGCCCTGCCTTTCCCCTGTACTCATGCACTGGGCCACCAGCAGAACCAGGGATGGAAAGGGATCCAGACCCCGCTGACCTGTGGACTTTAAAATATCCTTGACAAAAAGAAATCTAAGCAATTCTGTCTAGGTCATGGTTTCTAAATAAGAATAATTAGGAAAAGCAGAAAGGGGGCTTCTTGCAGACACATCAGTTGCACTTGAAAGGTTACCAACATTTCACAATCGTTTTATTACAGTAATTCAGATCAGTACAAAGATGCTCAACCAGAGACGGTCAAAAATTTCACAAGTGCAAAGCAGAAGAGCACACAATAAAAAACAACACTACACAACAGATTAGGTTTGACTCTGGGCAACAATTACTCTGGCTTTGCTTTGGTTGGTTTTTTTAAGAAAAATTTCTACTGGTGTAAGGCTTTAAGATAACAAGATGACAACTGAAATAACAGAGATCATAACAGATGGAAGTAACCAGACAGCAGATGCTGAAGAGAACTCTTACAGAGGAAATTTGTAAGACTTCAGTAAATCTGCAGGAAATGACTCTCAGTTCTAAAGTCCTCCAACTGACAATCACAGGAATAAAAATTGAAACAAGTATCTTCTAAAAAAAAAATTAAAAAATTAAAGATTTACAGAGAGGTAAAGGGTCCCCAAAGGAAGATATGGACAGCACCTGGAAACTGTTGGGTTCTGGTTTAATTTCCACACATAAGCAGCCTCTGGACATCATGTCTCTGGTTCTCACAACGACGGTGCAGTTTGCACTGGCAAAGCCCTGGCAGGAATCGTGAACTTCTCTTGTTTTCCAAGCACGAACACTTTTCCCATGCACAAGCACTTGCTGATCAATCAAAACCTAAGAGACGTGAAGGGTTCTTGGTACTTGATATCCATCTTGAAATGTGGCACAAGCCATTGTGCTCTGTTTAATGTGCTAAAGGTTCATCACACGAAAACAGACCTGAGCTGTACAAGTAGGCTGCTTTCATTGAGGAATCTAAACCACGTGGTTGGTTTTGACATGTTTTTTTAAAGAGATTCAGGAGTTACTAAGAAACCACATCTAGACTAATGCAAATGTGACTCTGATCTAAATTAAGTTTAAAATGCGAACAGCTTGACAGAACTCAGAAAACTAAAACTTTTAATGAGTCATTTGCTGCAACTTTTTTCTCCACAGGAAAGAAAAAAAAAAATCTGTCCACTTAACAATAGGGATTAGGTCAATTTTCCTAACATTTTACTGAAATAATCACTTTAATTGTCATTTTCTTTTAAGTTTCATAATAACTGTAAGCTCAGATCTATAGAATTCAGTAAGAATGAAATCAGCAGGGTTCCACGGAAATGATCTCGGAATCTTTAGGTGTTGTTATTTCTCAAGAAATTAGAAGAATAAGGAACTCCCTAGCAAACATTCAATTTAAAATGATAAATTGAAAAGTCTACCTCTTTGTTAGATCCAGTCAACATTAATTATTTCTTAAGTAGAATCTGAGAGGTACAAAGCAACTTTTTTTTTATCCTGTGTTCATTTTCCAAATTCAATTCAACTATTCATTAATGAGATCACACTGCAAAGAAAGAAATGTGAACCAATCCATTGTGCAAATTTGCTAAGCCTGTATTTACTGCCTGTTCACACTAATAAAAGGGTTAAGTCTTCATGTTCATAAAGAAAAGTTAAGAGTAAAGGCAGTAAATAGCTGTTTAAAGGAAGAAAAACTAGAATATTAGAAATCTTTGGGAAAATGAACAACTGGGAAATGCAAAAGTGTCCTGTATGAAGGTGTTATTGAGAGACATTCAAGGTAAGTGAGTATTTCTGGGGTTATTTTCTGTAAAGCAATAGTGAAATAGGGCTAAAACGTGCATATTGGAGATCAGAGTGGTCTGAGTTTATTGAGGGACAAAGGCTACCATTGCTTCTTTTGACTAGTGAACCCTGTCTTGTACTTGAGGGGAGTGGCTGTTTAAATACAGCCCAAATGTGCCCCAGGGCAAAAGGGGGTTCCTATGGGGTCACTGGCATAAGCAGAGATGAGAGTCAAATGCAAGTTTCTTGGGTTTTTATACTTGGGGCCTGTAAGACCAAATATATATTGCAGATATGGCACAAAGGGAACAGACACTACAAACACATTTGTCTATTTTGCTGTCATGCTGCTGACGACAAAAAATCCTTCTGAAAGCCATTACTGGAAGCTCAGTTCTATGAATTTTGTGGTTCTGGGGGTTACAAACCAAAAGGCAACAACATCAGAAAAAAAAACCCCAAACAACCAAAACACAAGCCAATTTCCCATCCACCCCATTTGGAGAGCAAGAATATTTGTCATTTGAGATTATGGGCTTTGAAGAAATAGAGTTTGTCAACCCACAGTGTTTCATTTGCTTGCTTTGTGAGTCCCTCATGAACAGGGTAAAAACCAAACAACCACACAAAACAGCTGTGTTTGCATTTAGACAAACATTAATTGATTGAAGAAATGAGTAACCTCAAAAATAGTTCGGAAAGTTCATAGCATCCTTCAAATATTTGTAGACTATTAGAATTTAACTAATTTAATTATGTGTGTAATCTTTTGCTACAAGAGTATCTGGAAACTAGGGGCAGAAGGCTCACCACACTTGTGTAATATGGATAGAAATAAAAGGATAAGAGCGAGTTAAATACTCTGAAAGTTTTTCCTGATGGTAAACCTTCAGTCTCAAGTTTTCAGAGGACACCGTTCTGTTTGCAAGAGAAAAGAGAGGGAAAATATTGTCACAGTAACCTGGCAGCCGGATCTGTGGCTTATTCTGTTACTCCACCTCCCCAAAATCTGCTGACACATCCAACAAATACACGAGCAGGTGTCGGTATTTTCAGCATATTCTCTTCAGAAACACGTGATGAGTCCCAGCTGGGAGCTTAGGGAAGGTCTGCAGACACGGGCTGGAGCCCTGGAATGGTTGGGAAGGAAACTCACCATAGCTGTGCTTGGCTGGAGAAAATGAGAAGGTGAAGAGGAAGAACACGTTTTAGACATGCACAGGACATCGTTAAAGGAATTTGACACGTCAGTGGTATATTCCATAGAACAGCGCAAGAAGTTTTTACCAAATCCTTTTTCAAATGTCATTCCTGTGATGCCAGATATCACTGCTTGGACAGATTTTACTCCCCCTGTGTTCCGTTAAACTCTTTCAGTGGTGCATGTTGTTGCAATCTGAAAGGAGTTGGTCACTTTGAAAGAGGAAATTCAACTTTTGGGGTTATTTTTTTGATTTTTGGTTTTTGAATTATCTATTTTTCTAAACATCTTAACCAAAGAAGTTATTAGAAAACTTTCTTCTGTTTACTTACCTTAGATTTAATGCCTCTAATTAATTTATATTCCTTTAATACTTGAGCCACTTATTTCTGAGTTTTTTTCTAAGGAAATCATAATGTAAAATGATCCCTTGAGCACTCCATAAATACAATACAGGGCACTGTTCCATAGCAAAGAATCTGTTTCCTTCAGTATTTTGCCTAGTCTGTAGTTTAACCAGTATCAACTCCCAGCTAGGTGCTAACCAGAGAAATCAGGGAACTCTGCAATGCACCAATGTGCCCAGAAGCCACCGAGTTATACGGCAGGCAAGTCCAAAACATGTACCTCATTAATTAATACCATGTTTTGGACTGTACATTTATTTGCTAAGTAAGTTGTTCCACTGTTATTTAGTAAAATAAAGTAGGTAATCAGAACCAGATGACATGCACAGAACATTTATTATTTGCTTATTTCTTCTAAAACTCTGGAGCAGATAGTAATATTTTAAAGGATAAAAAGAAAACAATTCTCATCAAACTTAGCTTGAAATTATGGTAGTTTAGAGCACTAAATAAGTAATTCTCCCCCAGTCCAGCCCTGACTGCAGCCATGTAAAGCTGCACGTGCAGGGAGTGCAGGGCAAGTCCAAGGGACACTGCTAATTTAACAACATCTAGTCAGAGAAACTGTTCACTTTGGCAGACATTTTAAGTTGTTCCTACAATACTGGCTGCAGTTCTAGTGTGTTGATTTTTACCAATCCAAAAGATACCTAAATTTTCCTCAGTCTTTCTCTGTTCAGAACTTTTATAGCGCTAAAGTTACAAACTAAAAGACCCAGCCCTTCCATGTGAGTTTGAGCACATAAAGTTAGTGTAATTCAATTTACTGGGACAACTCAGATGTATGTACATATTTGCAAAAATCAAAGACTTCTGGAGCCCTTCAGTGAGTGGAAAATGAAGGGAGGAGAGCAGACAGAAATCTCATGTCTCGGAGTTAGGCACCACAGGTTCTGGTTTTCCGGCACCACAAAAGTTGAAGAGGTTCCAAAAGATTTTGGAATGTTCCAAAGCACGTGCTACTGATCTATAAAATTTGATGGCATTCTTTATCTCCCCAAAGACCTGAGTTCCTAGATCTACCAAAAGAGCTTACTTACTTGGACAGCAGTTCAGCTGCTCGTGCATACAGCCACATCTGAGGTTACAAACTGGCCGCGCTGAAGCCCATGATGTCAATCAGATGGAGAAGTCGGGCAGACAGTTCCCCTCTGCTAAGCAAAAGTCTCAGCTGAACAAACAATGACATGATCTTCCTTGGTTCCTGCTTGTAGTGCATAACAACAGTTGGAGGTAATCAGGCATGTAATTATATTTGTATTTTGTATTTGCTAAGGTCGCATGGCTTAAAAGAATTTACAGCCTTGGAACACCGGTGCGTATCTATAGATGCTTTTTCACATTTTCCGTGGTAAATGTACTCATCCATCCCTATGCGTATGGAACGAATCCTGGTGTGGAAACATGCAGAACCCGTTCTGCAGAGTCATGATAGGCATAGATCACCTGGTGTCCCTGGGCTGTACTATCTCCAAGTTACACACACATTATCCAACACGCTCAGCACGAGCTCTTATCTAATGCAGTAGCTCCAGACAAGGACCTAAGACTTGCAAAGGCAGTGGGAAACCCAAACCATTGAATGCTAAGGGAGAAATTATAGCATGCATCATCCACAAACCCAAAGGTGGGCAGTGCCATCAGCAGGACAAGGACTCTTGCCCCATGGTGCAGAAATTGTGTCATTTGGTATTAACTTTCTGCATCCTTAGGGAGGCTGGCACAAGATGTCACTAGGCAGTATTTCAGCAGGAAATTTATAAGTCATGTCATTGTGAACGACTAGGAAAAAAAAAGTCTCAGCTTGTGTCAGGGACTTACTAAAGGCTCTTTTCTTGGGATCATTTGGGAAACCATCAGCATTACTGTACAGTTTGAGGCCCCTCTGCTAGAAAAGTTAAGAATCTTGCTGAGAAACTCGTTCCATGTACCTATGGTCGAAAAGCTTTTAAACCTATAGCCTTTTAAGAAATACGAGAAAAAAAATCTGTTCCGTATTTATGTAAAGAATTAGGGGAATCTCGTACTGGGTGACAAAGGCCTCTTACTGCAACATCCAGTTGGAGGCACCAGTGCTCAAATGAGCAGCAATGCCTCCAAGTACACTGGTGATGTTTAAATATTTAAGTTTTTTGCTTTCAATTATGGAGAAACTAAAACAATTCCAATTTATAATAAAAAACTCAGAAAATATACAAATAGTGCCAGATTTGAATTATCATTTGCAATTAGAATCACAGAATCATAGAATCAGCCAGGCTGGAAAAGACCTCTGAGATCATCAAGTCCAAGCCTTGATCCACTACCACCACAGCTACTAGACCATGGCACTAAGTGCCACACCAGTCTCAAATTAGACAATTTTGAGGCCATATACCCAAAGATTAAAGGTAAAATCATGATCCACAACTACTTACACTACTTAGAATGCTCATCTCACATGGGACAATAAATACTATTGCTGTGGACAGTATGTGAAAGTAGTTTGGAGTCTAGTTGAATCTTTTCTAGTTTTTAATTTCTCACATGTGGTTCTTAAATTCATATTTTGCCATGTGAAATACTTTGCCTTTTAGTAAATCAAGCCATGTCCAACTTTGCTTTAATCCCAAGAATCTATTCTCCACATCTCCAGATCATATGATTTAAAGGTCATTTTTATTCCTCAACCAAGAACTCCTGGTCACTGAACCAGTCACAAGTCACAGCACTTCTCTCATGCTAAGGCACCTAAAGCGATGAGAAAGCTGACGCTGCAGATAAGCTGCGGCTTGGATCACTTACAAAAGGGGATCTTTCATGCTTAGCAATCCTCAGTTGTGCAGGGAAAGGACACTTGGACTAACCACAAAAAACAAAACAACTATTGAGCAACCCAGAATCCTCATTTTAGTGCTCCCCCGTCCGGTTTTTAACATGGGGTTTTGTCAGTTTTTCTATTAAGTGTTCATACCCTACTTTTTTATTTCAGTTACTTTGCTAAAGAATGACCCACCCAGAAGATAAAGTAAGGCATGTTTTTGTAGTTTCACTGGGATATATTCCCACCCAGACCTCCAGGGCCACAGAAAGGGCCATAACAAGAAACAGAAATAATCCTTAATCATTTACTCCCCAGAAAGCACACCTTGCCTCATCCTCCAGACTCATCTTTTAGACTGTCTCTAAGTACAACTTTCGCCCTGAATAAAGTCTATTTTTAGGAAAAAAAACCCCAAAAAACAAGAAACCCCAATCCTATAAAATATCTGAGATAGAGAAAGCAGGAAGTATACCTCTCACTGAAGGCTTTTAGCTTCAACTTGTGATCTGTGGACAACTACATGATTAAAGAAAAAATAAACCTTTCTTTCCTAGTTAAAAAAATGTGCCTGTACCAAGGATTTTATACCATGTTTGAATTCTGAAGAGGAAAGACATTCAGAGATTAACAACACACACATCTCTTCATACTGACAAACTGCACTTGGCTAGATTAACCAAAAAAGTAGCTTCAGAATCTCTGGGGCTAATACAAAACAGGAAAAGTATTTCCTTCCTCTAGTTCCCAAAAGCTGGCTCCCTTCATGAGATGACATGTATCTCATACAGCTGGGCAAGAAAGCAGCTCTCCAGCCCTCAGCTACATCACAAAGCCATCCTGACAGAAAATCCATTGAGAAGGAGAAAAGGAAGGGGATTAAAAAACAAAAAACAAACCAAACCAACAAAAAACCCCAACAACAACAAAACCCACAATCCCCAGAAACCAAATCAACAAAGAAACTCCCCCCAAAACCAAAAAAACCCTAACAAAAACCCCAAGCAAAAAAAAAAAACCCAAAAAAAAAAAAACCAAAAAAAAAAACAATCAAAGAAAAGAACATGCAAATTCACCCTGTCCACTGCTGAAGGAGAATACAGAAAGCCTTCCACTAGGCTCTGGTTGCTGGAAACAAACTTTTAAGGTTTTCTGTCCCTTACTGTGGAAACTTGCCCTCAGACAGATAGAGCCACTAAGGAGTTGACACGTGGGAGAACTGGACTATGCATCAGGGTTAATGGAGTTCATGTTATTCCCCTTGGATTTGACTCCAGCAAGTCTGGCAGTCTGAACAAACAAGTCGGTCTGAAGGCAGGCAGAGATGTCTAAGGCAAGGAAGAGATAAGATGAAAGCAGAGTGTTTAAACTTGACTCCTTAGGCATTTCATTTTTATTTCTCTTTACCAGACTCCTCTCTTGGGCTGGCCTGGAAAGAAATTCATCCTGCTAAAGAATCGAGAGTCTTTAGGTAGAAAAATAATTCATGGAGGTTTAAAGCAAAAATATAAAATAGCAGTGTTAACAGCACTGTGTAACAAGAAGGTAGACATGAAGAAGAAACATTTAGTTGTTGCTTCTAGCTGGGATTCTACCTGAGAGGGAAGTTTGGGGCTGAGGAGTGAGGTCTCCTGTTCTGAGAGGAGCCTTTGCCCGTCTAAGTCACACAAGCAGGAAGACAGCTGTTTATCTGCAATAGCTGATGCCTCTGCTGCTCTTACTGGCAGAAAAACAGCCTGGAAAGCAAATACTTCTGCTACCTCAGCTCTGAGCACAAGGAACCAGAGAAGAAAAGAAAACGATTTTTGTCTTTGTTGTTCTTGGACATAACCAGGACCTAACCCCATTTAAAAAATACCAGGTCTAGCCTTTAATTAAAGGGTTATAATAAAGGCAAATATAATAATGAAAACCAGCTACACTCCCCTCTTGCTCTAGGGAGGCACACAGCTTCTTGAAAGAGCTACAGATATAAGGGCTCAAATGGGTAGTGTAATGTAAGTGCATTACAGAACTGAAGCCATTTTAACCTTCCCAGGAAGACACAGCCTTTCCAGAAGCGACGCTCAAATCACACAAGTTTTGGACAGATCGTGAGTTTCAAAAGCAAAACGTTCACAACCAACTTCCTGCAAATAACCTGCAGAACCAGGAACTTTCACCAACAGAATTAAGAGCCACAGCACACAGTACATGTGGTCACATCACCACGGTAAAAAACACTGCACACATTTACACCAAGCAATCACAGACAAGGCTTTGAGTTATTCTATGATCCAATCAGTACAAATATAACAATATAACTGTCCACGTTTCTTACCAGTAAACACTGAACTCTTATTTTGAGCATTAAGCTAATTGTCTAATACTTGGAACTAAAAATTGTGGTTATGTTATTGTGTTCTATGGTTATCTCTGTAGTTAAAATCTTGTAGTAAAAATACATATTTTTATAGTATATGTAAACCCATTTCCGGTTTTAATTAATTTCCCAAGTATTTTAGTTGCACCATAAGCATGATGGCAAACAACCTGTTCAGACAGCAGTTTAATCCATTAAAATAAGACAACAGACCTGTTTTTTTTAAAACTCTGATCCAAGAGAATAATGAAAGTAGCACCAAAGGTATGATCCTGAGAGGTAAAATCATGTTCCATAGGACTAGACCACCCAGACAGTTCCAGTGAAACACCTGGAGATATATCAGACTGTGATCACACTCCAGTCACACAGCAGGTATGGAGATGACTGCTTTTCCAATTCTTTGCAAAAGTAGAAGGAATCAGCAACAATTCTTCTCGTGAAACAGCAAGTCATATTTTCTTTCTGGCAAGCAGCTGAATTATTAATATTTGTAAAGTATAATGAGGTCTATCAATAGAAAGTGCACCAGGAGTGGAAAACACATCACCACCCATGTGTTACAGAGACCTCCATCAAGTTTCCTCCTTTGGAATCTAGTCTGAATTAAGGGCTGCATAAAACTTTGATGTAAAGCAAATAATTGTTCTCCTCAAAATACAAGCTGGTTTTGTGCTTTGAAGATGTGTGGTAGCAAAGAGCGGGAAGTCACAAATGATTTCCATGGGAAACATATGACTCCACAGCACTCCTATCATTGCTCAGACATCTACTCCTGGGCCTTCTGATTACATTGTGAAAGGATGTGAAACCTCAGAAGTATTATTTCTTGTATATTTTTACATGTCATGAGCACAATGAATTCGCTTGCTCCCAGGGGCAAATCAAGGAGCATGCTTATTGCTAGGACCAGAGTGCACTAAACTCAGGTTTTGATCTATTAAAATAGACTATTTACAGCAAAGGTTTCCTTTTTGAAGAAACTTCCTCTCCAAAAGAGCAATTTTTTTTTTGTACCTATGGAGTTTGATGGTGCATACATGCTTAGATGAGGATGCACCATGGTGCTCATATTATGCTTTTGGTACTAAAGAGCAAAAGCTGATTTAGCATAACCTGTTCTCCCTTGAACATGTAGGTCTTCAACAGAGAGAACTACCAAAACTCAGCTGAGAAACCCACATTCCCTGTTTGTAGAGGCACAAGTATTTTCAGGACTTATTAAAAAATTGTGTTTCTGATCCTGTAGCAAAATTAAGTGAATAAAAAATAACTTTCATTCACCAAAAGGCAGAAAAAATCACCTAGAGTAACTGTAGCAGATGACAGGTAAGGAAATTTATTCTTCTAGCTTCACAGGTAGGCAGACTAGGCATTTACATACCTAACTGGATTTTATCTTGTTCTAGTTAGTTTTCATCATGTACCTCTCAAAGTGTCTGAATATCTTTGCAACATCTTCGCAACATCTTCCTGCTCAGAGCTTCTTGGCAACACGCAGCCATCCCGCAGCTGCCACCTGCCATCCCTGCACTGCTGGCAAGTGTCTGCATCATGTGAAAAGTCCCTTTTGGCCCAAAATAGCAATTCCACAAACCCAATTTTTAGTTGAAATTTCATTTGAGAATCCCTTCTTATCCTAGCATCTGAAGTTACCTGAAACTAATACTAAACACACATTTATGACCCATAAAATATTTACCTTCGCCTTTAAGCTTGTCTGGTTTGGTTTTATTTTTTAAGCCTCCCTTAGGGAAGAAAAGAAAAGAAAAAAAAAAAAGTAACTTCTCTGAAAGAGTGCAAACAGGAGCTAGGGGTTCATTCCAGACCACACGGAAGGTGAAAGAGTGCATTAGCTCTCTTTCAAAAATAGAAATCATGTGAGGAATGTGCCAACTTGCCATAGATGGCTGATAGAGAGTGATTTGACTTCCTAATTGCATTTCTGTTTTTCCAAGGCCAGGGGAATGAGAAGAACTTCAAGGAAATGAAACTCCCCAATTACAAGTATCAGCATAACGACATTTGTTATATCTGTGCTGAAAAACATGAGTTTTTCTTTCTAAGTACAGAAATAACAGCAAATGTTCTAACAAGTGATCCCAAGGTAAAGGGCACCACATGAATTTTCTGGTTCACGTAGAAGTAACTTTCTGGAGTTGACAGATCCTTGTATTAGAAGCCATAGTAAGCCCTCCTGGTGGTGAGTAGGCACTGGAACAGGCTGTTCCGTGGCTAATGCATCCTTGCTATTCACAGCCTCTGAACGAGCAAATGAATCTGCTCCCCAGCACCTCCATATCGGTGGCTGCAAGGAAGACATTTTTATGTCATGGCTGAGGTGAAGTTCATTGCATGCATCAGGCACAGCCTTGGTGCACTGCAGATGGCGTTTTACACATCGCTGACCTCACAGCCACATCTTTTTAATGTGAATGGAAATGTTATACTACTCTCTGCATCTCTCTTAAAGGAAGTATTTCCACTATTTTGTGAACAAATTCGTATTTGAAGCCTAACAAAATATAGTCAAGACTACTGATTTTCCATCAAAACAAGCTTAAAAATTTCCAGTCATAGATACATTAGGACAGGACTGCAGCCCAAGAACTGAGCCCCGTGTCACACTGTGTTTAGGGATGCAGTGCTCCAGGGAGGATGGAGGGAAAAGTGGTGAAGGTGAGGGCAGGAGCTCTGAGGCATTTCTGAACAAATCCCTTTAAAGTGCTACCACTTCTGTGGAAGCTCAGGGGAGGAACAAGCTCAAGCTTGGATACGTTCAGCAGGTCTGAATGTTAACCATTAAAGGTGGCTGACTGCTGGTTCATAGAGAGCCTTTGTATTCAGCCTGGTACAGAGCAGGACAGCTGAAATTTCTACCTCCTTGGTAGTTTTTAAGTAGAAGGTACCAGAATCTGACAATTTTCTGTTGCTTTTTTGCAATGAGTGATGAACAACAACCTGTTCTCAAAACATGAGAGCTTCTTTTAGACTGTTGGTTATAGCAGAAAATTTTTCCTGCGCTCACTCCTACATCTCAGCCAGTCAACAGGGCTTGGGCTGTTTGAAAACCTCCTTCTATGAGTATTTTTTATTTGTAGCCTCCCAACATAAACTGTGCAGTTTTCCTGGCTTTTGTTGAACTCAGGAAACAGAACCGATAATGAGCACTGTTACAAGCAAAGGGAGAAACAATTGTTGGAGTTGGTATTAGGTTCATAAGGCTCAAATCATTCCAGTGACTGCTCCCGATCATTCCTTGTATGTGAAGACTAGATTAGAAGAGAAAGTTGAAGTTGCAAAAAATTTTAAAAAATCTTAACAACCAGATTATAACTATATTACCTCAAAGGAACAGATTGTCCCCTACTAAGGAGATACATTACTGTGTCCTGCAACAGCTGTTGCGTGACTTGATAATCAGAATTCAGGTTTGTGATTTAGCGCAACTCAAAATATGTATTGGCAGTAATAAACCTGTCTGACAGTACACAACACACATTTCCTGATCCTGTAGAAGAATGTGCAGTCTGCAGTTAGACAAGTGGACTTTTACTCTGTGATCAGCTGTAATTGTCATTCTGATAATACCTTACCGGTAAGACAAGCAAGGTTTTTAGTTTCTTCTCCTTCCTGAAGGCAATAGTCCATTCAAGGAGTCCATTTGTGTGAAGCACTTGCTGCAGCAGTTTAAAATGAAAGTTTACTTGAAAAAAATAAAGGTTTAGGTCTCAAATCAATAGCCTTGGCAGATGTGTGGCATCCGACCGTTATGTTTATATCTCTCTCATTCTAATAATACGCATTTTCAGAATCTGAAATGAAAGATTAGTGCTAAAGGCAATATTGTCTTATCTTGAAATGATGGAAGGTCCTGTACAGATTCCTCCCAATTTTCACTAAACACAGTTATCCCTATGAAGTGATTTCAGAGCTTACACCAAAGGGCGTTTGGTTTTCCAGGCATCCAGGACCACTGGCATGTACAATTTGAGTAGAAGGAATAAAGCTAAAGCAGGCAAAAGTAAGGCATATCTCCACCCAGAAGCACAATGTGTGTTGGCAAGGGACTTTCTGACATGGAGATAAAAAACCCAGCAAGTAAAGACTGTCACCACCTAGGAATTTCAGGAGCACCTTTGCTAAAAGAATCTGAAACAAGTGCAAGATGATTTAAAGTAATTACCTTTACCAGTGTTCTGGATTGCCAAAGACTTCTGTCTAATAGACTCATCTGTCTGAAGTGTTTGAAGCTTCCAAACAAATTTCAATGCCTTAAGAATTTCTCAAGGAACAAACACGGGAGTTTCAAGGGTCCAGAGTTTTAATTTTTTCCACAAAAATAAAAGAGATAGAGATATAATGTCGAATGTCCTCTGTCAGTTTCTCAGAGCCTAAACCAGGGAGATGTTCAGAACAGCTGTGGCAAGGCTCCAGCAGTAGTAGGAGGAAAGCTTTGTCCTGCCTGCCAAGAATCTCAGCAATGGAGAGCAGAGAGCTGAACTTTGCCTTACTTGGTGGCTGACAAGCCCAGAGGTCTGTACAGCTTTCATATTTTCACTTGGCTTTACTTGCTTAAAGAACTGTAAACTCTGGGAATCTGGTGGGGGGTGGGGGGAAGTTTTCATTGTAAGTAAGGAATTCATACTGTGTTAAGCCACTAGTTACAGGTCAGCTTCCACTCCGGTATCCAGCTACTACAGATTTCCTGTAACACACCTTCTCATAAAGACTTCCCCCACAACCATATGTTGCCTGACAGGGTGGATTTATTCATCTCTTGACCTAAAGGGCCACGCTTTGCCAGAAATACCCAAGAGAAAACCTCACAGGACATGCCTCACATTTACATTTCACAAAGTATTTAATCTTGCCCATGAACACCTGAGCGAGCACAGGAGCCCCCAAATCTTCAACAGCCTGTTTTTAAGTTACCTTTCCCAAAGGACAGCTAATTTCTTTTTGGAAGAGTATTATTTTGTTAATTCTTTGGTTTGTTGCTGTTCTGGTGCCTTGATGTGCCATACCACTAATTCTTTCCATTTCACTCTCATAAATCCTTTACCCCTCTAAAATACAAATAAGCAGGCTTGGGCTATAGCATTAAGGAAGTTTTGGTGTGAATTTGGTTTAAATCACAGGACAGCTTCAAGCAAAATAAATAGATTTTCCTCTTCATTTGAGGGAAAAAAACGAGTAAGTTGTTTGGGGTTTGACATTTAATAACATTGCAAAATTCTGCTTTGCAGAGTTACTTTTGTTTAGAGAACGCTGCTTTTTCAGTCGTGTTTTGGATAAGGCTCAGTATTTTGTATTTCCCAAAATATATTTTGGAGTGTGTGTTCTTCTGTCGTTCATTTTTTTGTTGTTTTTGCCAAGAACATTCAAATGTTTGAGGCTGAGCAAGATCCATGTGTTTGTTTGGGATATTTTTCCTCCTACTTCCCCCATTCAGTCACTGAACCAAATCTATTTCTATTGACTAGATGGAAACTTTAGTTTAGTTCTGGATCATGGACTGAACATGCAAAGGCATTGAGGTGCCTGACTCCCACACGAACAACAGGAATCGGAGAACTTTTCCAGTGAGGACTGCACTATCAAGTCGGATTCTTTCCACCTCTCATTCCCTGCCCCTCCCTGCAAAGGAAATACCATGAAATTTTTCTCCAGAGGAAACTGTTTGATTTCACAGCTACTGGAAGTTGCACATGCAGGCTCTTTTCTTCTCCATGTAACAAATGGGGTGGACGTGCCAAGGGGCATCAGATATGCTTTACCCTGTTTTCTGCCCAAAAACTGGGGGGGAATCATGAAAGCTGAGTTTATGGAACAAACAGGCTACTGTAGCAAGGAAGCTAAATGATTTTCCACAGTACAGCACCCTATCAGGATTCTTCCCAGGGAAGCTGAAGGAGGAGGTGCTCCTGCACATGCTATTAGCCAGCTACCCAGTGAGATGGCAGGGCAGTGGGGAGGGGGGATCTGTGCCAAGGGTTCCTGTGTGAATAAAGAAAGGGGATTTATGAACTGCTGAAGTGTTCATCACGTGAGTTCTGTTTCCTTTTTAATTTTAATCAGGATTCTCATGCCAAAGGCAGCAAGAACATTGCTTGCTCCTCATGACACTGTATTTCTGCCACACAGTGAACACTCCTCACATGACACAGGGGTGCACACCTGGCTGCAGAGCAAACGAGAGCATCTCACACACACACCCCCAGTTGAATCCTACCTTTCTCATTGTAATTATTTTCTCACTTACGCTGTCAGTGCAAGTTTCCAGCCTTACAGCTGACCCCTGAGCATTATATTGTTCTCTCACCAGTGTCAAAGGAGTAACTGCAACCAGAACCCCAGTCCCAAAAATACATGCAGGTTGCTTCCCCTATATTAGCAGCCTTGAGAATATTACTAATTCTCCTACCTGTGTGCAAAGAGACATAAATATAGCATGGCACAATCACATGAGTTGATCCTGTCATGGTTATATTTCATGGACTTCAGCTCTCTTCAGTTCAAACTTAATTTTCTCACAAGAACTAAACTTACAGATAATTCTATGTGATGGGAATACGTTTAGAGATCTTCTATCCACTTGACTAGGTTCTCTCATTGTATTGTATAACCTAATGTGCTCCCACAATTATTAATGAGTGATACATTAATGGAAATACCATGTAATCACAGATAAAATAAGAGAGGAAAACTATTACTAAGCAACATGTGACACAGTGAGTCTTAAAATACTGTGGGATAGGTTTGAACTACTTGCTGGCTAGGAAAGTGCTGAATCATGCCCTGAGACTCATACCAAAAATAGCATTCCATCTGGCAAAGCACATACAAGCTATTAATGTTCCCTATTGTTCAAACCTGATTATTAACTGCTGGTCACAAAGCATGAAAAATCATTCTCCTATTTTTTCTGTCTCCATGAGAGAAAGAGAATTAGCAAATATGTTTTCTCCTACAGTAGCTCTCCCTTTGACCACATCAGCTTTTAACAGAATGAGAAAGTTCACAAAATATTTTCAAAGCATTCTGTCAGCTCTCTGCATTTGACACACCTTAGAAGAAACTTTACGTGCCTTTTTATATACTGATGGGTAGCAGATATCACTCATCTCTCAGTTTCAGTCCTCCCTGGTGAGACTCAATAGATGATCTGTAAGTTATTTCTTAAACATAAGGGGAGAAAAGATCATTTAAAGAAGATTGGATTAATATGAGGAAAGCAGTTCCCTCTGAGGTCTAGGAAAAGGTGATTTCTTAATGCCCTTAACGAGGAGGGAGAGATTTTAAACAGCTGAGTACAAAAGGTCCATCTGGAGTTAATTATGTTGTCTAAGAGGCTTTGTAATGACTGTGTTTCCTGGCCTTTGGCATCCCACAGGTGGAAGGAGAGACAGGAATTGCCCTCTGAGTTTCTCTGGGTGCCTTGTTACCTTCTCCCTTATTCCTTCTGCCCTGGTGTGACAGAGCCCTAGACTGAAGTCCTGGGATTATCAACAGAAAGGGTGCCATGCAGGCTTCTGGGATGAACTTGGACACATCTTCCTGAGGTGGCTGGGCACCCCTCTTCCATCAGCACAAGTTCCACCCCGTTTCTTGCCCCTGTGCCAGTGTGCAGGGCCTCTTGCTTTGGCCCCAATGCACTATGGCTGCTGCTGGCCTCACCCTGGGAGTGTTAGGGATAGGGATAAGATCAGGCAGGGCAGCCTCTCATTAGGGCTGCCAGGAGACAGGCAATGCAAAATTGTAGAGACAAACCTAAGAAGGGAAAAAATACGACTGCAATTTTCTCTACTCAGTTTGGGAGTGTTACTCTCCACCCCTCTCTCTGACTTCACCTCTCCACAGTGGCTGCCTGCCATCCATGTAGTACCTGACCCTTTAAAACACGATGGTGTTCTTAAGAAGAACAGAAAGTGTTAACCAGCTGCTCTGTAACCTTTCCATGAACTTGGGTATCACATAAAGAAACATTCTCACACCCTTTTTATTACAGAAGAGGTAAGAAAACTGTTTGTGATGACACAGCCACTTGAAGTTGCAGGTCTTGTATTTAGTCTGTAACTTACATACCATTATGTATTTTTTATTTTTTTTTTTAAATAAAATCCATCTTTGAAAAGCAAACTAATCTCTAGGCAGGAAGCGTGGGCAGCCCAGCTCTGCAGTCTCTGTGGAGAGCAGCTCACTCAGAAAGCTGAGGGTGGTATTTCCAGAGTTTCCTTTACGGAGCTTTAACTTGTGGTAGGCTGGACACATGGGATCTGTTGGAAAGACATGCTGAGTTCATTTGCTGCTTTAGCAAAGCTGCTGTATCCATGCTGCATAGGGGTAACAGGTACTTTGTGCTATATATTTCTGCTATAAAGAATGAACCCTTGGCAGATGATAATCACAGTTACCTTTGTGCTGTGTATTTCTCACAAGTTCGTAATTCAGTGAACTCCTCCACACAGCTCTAATTAGATAATTCCTCTTGTTCCCTGCCTGATAGGCTGCTCTTTTCCCTGAAATCCACAAGTATGTTTTGCTTTGTGATCCTAATTTTTTAGATTTCAGCAGCAAACAGTGGAGATGATCAGAACCCAGAAATGGTTGTTCCGTGCAGACAACGAGCCTGAGACACAACCTGCAGTAATTAACCTTCAGTCAGTATCAGCAGGATGGCATAGAATTGCCTGTCTCTGGGTGACTTCAGAGGCAGCAGTAGGATCTAGAGGCAGTTCACTGTAGTGGGACAAGCAATGCTTCAGAGTAAGGGACCAGAGAAAGATGGGAATGTCCATGGAATAAATGGAAGGCCTGAAGAGTGCAGGGACTGACATGAGTAGAAGAGGGGTAATCCTATGAAACCAATGATCCTTATTCTGAAGCATGTTCTGTGTCACACACTCCTGGTGGGCTGATGTACTTCCACCTTCCTTAACATTGGGTACACCTTTATCATCCTGGCCTGGGCTCTCCAGTATGCTCTTCAGCAAGCTCTAGATCATTATTCCTTTACAGAAATTGCTTTCTCTCATGCCTCCCTTGAGAAACTGTCTCTCTTGCTGTCAGTCTTACTTTGCTGCTCTGTGAAAGCCAGGTCAGAACTGGCTTTTTCACTTCCAACCCGTGTTTGTACTTAAGGCCTCCAGAAGTGTTTTATTTTCCCCATCCTGTTGTTTTGTGATCATAGCCAAACTTCTGGTATAATTTGTTTAGCATGATGCAAGATCAGAAATGCTGAGTCATCCTCAAGCACGTCTAATAATGCCTTGTATCACTTCCTCAGGCTGGTCTTGAGAAATTGGCCTTTCCCTTTTTAGTAACAGTACCATTCCTAGATGTAAGCAAAGTTAGCTGAATAAAAATGAATTGTAGGAATTGCAGTCAATACCACTGAGGTGAAATATTCCTCACTATTTTACTGCTTAAAGTCTTCCTCAGTAACAGTTTTCACAGGCAGCAATATGTAATGACTACATTGGTTTTAATGTATCTAACAAGAAGCAGGATAACATAGTGATATCCTCCTATTCAGAAGTGTTAATGAGGAGGATTAAAACTGTAATTTTTTGTTACTGACTCTGCCTTTTAATGACGAGAATTAGAAAACTAAAATGGTCCTAGAGAATCATTCTTTGAATGATTATTATATGTATATTCGTTAACTCAGTGTCCTCTCCAAAGATCAAGGTTCCTGGAATTTCTAATAGTGTATGGAGGTCTGCACAGAATGACCTCAACTGATGCCTAAGTATGATCCCAAGAAATGCTGCACACATTCAGTGAACTACAAAACTGAAAGTTGCTGTTGCCTTGGCCACCGTGTTGGGCACTAGGCCACAAGGACAGTCCACAAAAACCAGTGAGGGCCCTGCTGAGTGCCACCGACTGGGTACCATCTTGATCGTTCTTTTCTGCTGTCAAAGTTGTCAATGTATACAAAATTATCTTCAGCAAAGAAGTGATGCATGGGAAATGTATAGACCCAGAAACCAGCTCTTGTCCTGAACACACAAGTGCCACTCCCATGGTTTGGAGCTCTGTGGTTGTGGGGATATGTGGCTAGGGTGGAGGGGAATGGTGACCTGTGCTTCAATTCCTTTCTCACGCTGAATTGGACCTGCAATTGCCAGAAAGTTCTGAAGTTACTCACGTATCTTCTAGCACTTCCGTTTCCATGCTCTGATACTCCTCTAACCTATGCCCTCCGTGGCCAAGCAGGGAATGCCAACTGGACAGCAGGTGCAACATGGGAAAGAAGTTGAACATCCAGCTACCAGCCTTGTTCTCTTCTGTTTGCTCTGTTATTTAGATAAGGCAACATGTAGATTTTATCACAGCTAAGCAGATAAAATGAAACCTCTACAGCCCCAAACTTGAACTGGTAAGCCATGTTAACAACCCAAGTAAATAAGTCGTTACAATTTTGTTGCTGAAAAATCTAGTCTTAGTTAGCAAAGCAGAACTGGATAGGAGGATATACCTAAGTATTTGTCTTAAGGAAAAAAAAAAATCACTTATTGTCTAATCAGGTGCTTTTGCTCTGAATGCAAAGACTAGATATCCTCAGGTTTGATTCCTATATTCAGAAAGTCTGTTCCTCCTTGTGTCCACACAGTCACACAAAATTAAAGACATAGAGGAAACAAACAGTGGGAGAAGAGTTTCTTTTCCCTTTTTTGGCTAAGATGAGCCTAATGACACAGATTCAAGGGAAAAAAATTAAAGGAGATGAGGTGTATTTTGTTATTTTGTAACTTCTCTGGATTTTGCACAGAGGCTCCTAATATCTGCCAGCTTTAGGAACTAATTAGAGCAAGCAAGATAGATGAAAACAAAAGAGCCAAAGCATGAGTCTACTTCTTTGACAAATGAAAATCCTCAGAAAGGCTACTCTGGGACAGTAATGACAATAAAAGTATAGTTAAGGTCCTTGAAGTGTGCAAGACAAAAATGGCTGTTGCTTTATAATAAGACATACAATAAGAGAAACATTCTGTCCTAAAAATAAGTAAGTTTCTTGATAGTCTTGATAGTCCAAAAGGGGAAGAAGCTTTTCAAAAGACATTCAGGACGTGTTCTTGTACAAAACTTTTCTCCCAGAAGAAACATTTAAATTTTTTTACATTCATTCCATGGGCATATAGCACTTCTAGTGGTATTTTGTGTGTTTCTCTCCAGGAACTGGTTGCCCCACTGCATGCAGGGGTTGTGGGAGAGTTTGTTCCATCCATTTAGTCCCCCGATACCTTGAGATTACACTACTGAAACTCGCAGGGGGTTTCTGCACAGCAGCTGTGCCTGTGCTTAGACATTCCCCAAGGAAGCTCCCAGCCTGGATGGACTGTTTGGTGTTTCTTTGGCCCCCAGCTGTGTCACAGTTTGCTCCTTTCAGGCATGGTTGAACAATGCCAAGGTCAGCACAGGATGACAGGGAATAGTATATCGCAGTCAAGCAAATGAAGTCAAAACTGTCTCAAAGAATGGATTCTTTATCTTGTTTGGTTATCTTTAGAAAATAAATGGACTACAGCACACTTCATACTGTAAACAGTAACTTTGACTGGCCTTACTCCAGTAGCACCTGAACAAATATTTCTAACGTGGACAACTGCTCCTCCCTCCTTCTCAGCTGGACAGATCACATATTTGTGTAACTCCCTGTCAGGTCTGATGTGGTCAGCCCGTGGAAGGGAGCTCCCAGAAATAAAGGAATTCAGACGTTGCATTTACTTTTTCAACAGAACCAAATTATGCCTTTCTAGGAACAGCCCCAGAAAATATTCTGTCCAAATTCTCCCAGTTAAGGTCTATAGCTCTTACTTCAATCAGCAGGCTACTGACAGCTAAAGGAGCTCAAAGATGAAGACTGGATAGGACATGTACATACAGAATGCAGGCAGGCTCCGCACAGGAACATTACATTTTGGAAAACAGTTTTGGCAACTCTGCTTAATGAAAACAGGAATATTTGTACTGTTGTACAGTTGAAGGAAAAATCTAAAATTCCCTGTCATGTTAAATAATTCGGAAGACCTTGTTTAGTTGAAGATTCTCTCTGAAATTATATGAACAACAATCGAGAGCCATCAAGTCCTGTAGTTCAAGATAAAACATCGGAAATGTTTTGAACTGTATTGAAAATGTTAAGGTGAGTAATGTGTGTCTTCTTCACTTTCGGTGTCCTACCTAAAAAGAATCCTTAGATAAAAAGGTGCTGAAGCTGCTTTACTTGTACTTTTTAAGCATAAATATTCTCTCACAAACCATTTTGTTCTTTCAACAGCATGTTTCAGTTCCGTCTTCAGCAGTGCCCCTTTGAAGATCTGCTGTATCAGTGCTCTGTGAAATCTGTGGTAATTGTGAAGTTTTGACAGTACTCAAGGAAAAAATCCTTTAATTCTTATAAAAGATGCCTGAACGTTTTACTAATCCTGCAGAACCACTTTTAATAGCGAATTCAGAGGTTGCTTATAAACTGAAATCAAACATTAAGACATTAAATGAAAAGGTGTATTTATTGATGGTCAAGCCAACTGTCGGACAGATCTCAGGAGGGCAACTAAGGGGTAGCTGGCTGGTGTGAAGTCAGTGTGAACTACTCCACTCTCTCAGCAGTGGTTCTAGAGGAAATACTGAAGTGAAAGAACTGCAGAAATACCTTACCTGCAATTGGAGAAAAACAGCGATGGAAAAGATTATGTCAGCCCATGAAAATTCAGGATTAGAAACTCCATAACTTGTGGAGTTTCAAGCATGCTGTAATCTGACTTCACCAATCTTGTCTTCTCAAGCAAGATATTACTCCCATCCCTTTTTACATACTCAGGTATCATTAGCACATCAGCTCTGCCTCTAAATGACCTGAAATCTTTCACTCTTCTCATTTCACAGAATTACAGAATGCGTAAGGTTGGAAGGGACCACTGGAGGTCATCTAATCCCACCTCCCTGGTCAAGCAGGGTTCCCTAGAGCACACTTCAGTATTTCCCAGAGCTCTGTTACAACTGTTGTACTCTTCTGGTTTCTCTCCAGTTAGGACTGCCATTCAAGACAAATAGAAAGGAAAAATGGGACGCAAGACTCAAATTTTTTTTCAATTCCAAAGAGAACTGTAGTCTATATGATTCAATTCATGAACCATACATGGTATAGACCTGTTGCCATTTATTTATATGTTACTTACATTTCATTTTTTTTGTACTTTATGCTCACAATTATTTTCTACTGAAATGGATAAGCATTCCTGACTCACTATTTGAGGATTCAGTTGGTCATGCCTAGATGTAGTGCTTTGCACTTGTCTGCACTGGATTTCTTCTTATTTTTTTCTGGACCATTTTATCAGTTAGTTGTGATGCTGTTGGCAATAGACATACAGCCATATCCCACATTACATTACAGACACGACACATTTTTACCCTTTTTTTTTTTTCTAAGGACACAGGACTTACAGAATCACACCCTTTGTCACCTCCACCACTTTCTGACAAACTGCTTTTGAACCACTTGCTTAACTCCATCTAAATATGATGGAAGAGAAAGGTCTCCAAGTTTGACCTCAGTGAGTGGGTAAAGGAGAAACCTGAAACTGTTTTCCTTGCCCAAGGTAAGTGCCTTTGGCATGAGCACACCTCCCAGGTGCTGTTTGTCCTGTCAGGTGGCCCATCCGTCCCTGAGCCCTCACGGGCCCAGAGCACACGTGTCGCTCCTGGGGACCAGGGAGAGCACGTGCTCTTCTTTGCTCTGCTAATACAACAGGTGAGGGGGGGAGCACTGCAGGACCACCTCCTGGAAGAGGCAGGATTACACAAGACAGGGGTGGGAGCTGCAGTTATTGCAGCTGGTGGTGTGTACAGACCAAGGACATGTAGATAGAGACCACCACGCTTCGTTAGTTCTGCTGCTCAAGGAGGAGCTTGTTTTCAGCCTCTGGTACGGGGTCACTGGGATGCAGATTTCCTGTGTAAGCAGACAACGGCTTACCATGCACAAAGTGGGGGGATTTTCTGAGCCAAACTTACAGCTTTAACACATTTTTTTTATCTTAATGAGTTATGCTTATGAACTTCTAATAGCAGAACCTACTGTACATTCCCTTACCCTTATCTGCCAAAGGAGGAGACTCAGATTTTCTAAACATAAATAACTTGCCATGCATTTACAAAGGATTAAGAACTCTTAACTTTGCATGTGTGAAAACAGATTGCTCCATCACTCTATACCTAGACTAAGAGTGGAAAGCACATAGCTGCATGCTCCTCTTGTGACAAAATACAATAAAGTTTAACTAGGAAGACATATTGACCCATACAAGGACAAGCTGAAGTATTTGAAAAAGCATTATTGAACAGTGTGCACTTTGTCCATGCTCTTTGCAAGCCTTTAAGCAAACATCCTTGTTCAGTTTTTTCTGCCCTTCAGTGTTGCAAAATAGTGTCTTTTTTAAAGCAGAAGCTAAAGGCACAGTCTTATTCCAGGAAGAAAATAATTCTTATTACACCATGCAGTTAAGAGCACCCACAAGCAGGAAAAAGAATGTGTGAGTACAGAAGGCAAGACAAAAAGGACTGTTACCTAATGCTACTAGCTTCTCCAGTACTAACTACTTGAGAAGGACATGAATGCAGAGTACAGCACAACATATTCCCGGAGAACCTGAAAATTGGTCAGTCTCGAGGCAGATGGAAAGGCATTACCCCCTCCACAGTGCTAGATTTAGAAAAGCTACCAAGTTGCTCTCTCTTCTCTAACAGCCTTTACCCTAAACCACTTCATATTTGCTGACCTGGGACATACACACCATACAGTGCATAGAAGCAAATACATCAGTGACTGGTAGTATTTTAAAACTACTAGATAAGAACCTACTTATTCCTTTTCTAAGAGACAGTTTTCTCAATAAAGAAACAGAAAATAGTTTAAATTGAAGGGACTGAGTTCACCCTGTTTTCCTTTAACAAGATTCAATTTTCAAGCCCCATTATCAGTGCTCGGTTTTCAAAAGTGTTTTCATAAACAAAAATCAATTAAATATTCAAGAGCAAAATAAAATACCTTGCCTTCCATAGGCAGGGCCGATATCCCAACTATCTAGCAAGCAAAGCAGTGCAACAAGCAAACAGTGGTAGATATCTCCAATCATTTTACCTTTGGCTGCTGAGCCACTGAATTCCACAGGGGCTTAGAAAACTCTGAACTTTCCAAAATGTGAAAAACTGAGTGAAGGAAAACAGTGAAACCACCAAAGGGTAAATTGTGAAGGATTAAAAAAGTGGGTTTTATCCACTTAGCGTTCTCCACAGTAGTCATAATTCTACTTTTGCACCTACAGAAGTGGGTGTGTGTAACTATATTTTCAAGTCAATATTCTAACACTTGTCTTACCTTGTAAGAGGCAGTGATGAGGGCAAACATTCATAAAAATGAAACTTGGTAATCTGACTTTAACATTGACATTGAGGTAACTCTCTGAGAAACATCACTTACCCTAATGCCACAAGTCTGATACATGCATATGACTGTAGTCTTAACTCACCACATTCTAATTTCCACATGGGAACAATTACTACTACTAATTCTAATTCCCATAGGAAAATAACAAGATAGTTACACAACCAGGGACAAACCATAATGTGTATTAACACAGTGTCCTTCTAAAGATCAATTCATCATGCAAACCATATCCTAACTACACGTACCCAGAAGCAGTCCTGTATGAAATATTCTGGTTTCAATTTTGTAGAGTACTTGAGTGTTAAAAGTATCACATTTATTCATGACCCCTCCTATGCCTAGGGTTCTCCCCTATACATTGCTGCTACAGAAGGCCATAACCTCAAATTCAGTATGGGAAAAAGATGAGTGGGAAGATAAAATCATTTGCTTTCTGTTGCTCTGCAGGCCAAGACACTAAGCTGCTCTATGACCAATGCAGGACCTGGGCTGTGGCTGCAGTACCACAACTTCACCTGCAAATATTGTCTCTTACATCACCATTGTGGCAAAAATAAAAAGCATTTCACTGAAGTGTTTTAGTGTCATTGGAAGGTTTTGACTACACTTGACATTTGCTGCTTCCTCAGTGCTATTTGTTTGTGCTTCATGGCTGTTTCATCCCACGATACTGAAAACCTTCATGCACAGGACTGTTGCTAAATGTAGCACACCAAACATCCCCCACAAACGGAATAATAGAGAACAAATAAGGTTTTATGCAAATTTATTCATTAGCTTTAATACATAAATCAATACTATGTCCAGCATAAGGTTGTATAATAAAATATTCCGGTAAGATTAATTTCTAGTGCGAACATTTTTAAAGGGCAGTTTTCATCCAATTTGGACACATTTTTTAAAAAAATAAATAAATACAAGGCCAAAAATGCTTACTTTATGAAAGTCCTGCTAAGTAAGACTTCAGGCTCCCCATTGCTTCAAAGCACTAACAAGTACAGGTGTCTGTGTACATCTTAGACTTGCACACAAATGGGCTGTGCTCAAGCAGCAAACATTTTTTGACATCCAATACATACCAGATTTCCAATGTAGACCTCCTTATTCCTCTTAAAGCTAACATCCACTTTTTTACTGTAGGATTGTCTTGCCTTCCAGCTGTGATCTGCATATATGAATCCTAACACATGCACAAAATACAAGAGGTCCACTCACCTCTCAATATTATGTTTTTGGCTTGAGATCATGACTGCACTCTCTGGTGGAACTATTTATGAAACAAATTGCTACTCAATTCAAGTACGACTAAGTTGCCCTTGGGGAAAAAAAAAAAAAACCAAAAATGAAACCAAACATTTTGGGAACAGGTAGATACATTACATGCTCCCAGCTCTCTTTGTTATACTTTTGGAGCTCTCTAAACTTCAGGAATACATCCTCTCTGGGATGTTTGATGTTTAGTGCCACAGCATTAAGTCTTAGGCACACTGGGTTCTGTAGGCTGCAGACAGTCCAGAAAAAGTTGCATTTTCAGCTTTGTTTCCCTGATGGTCAGGGAATCCAATTATATGCAGTGGCATTCAGGTGTTCAAAGTGCAGTATAGAGACATTCACTGACATCTGGACTACTTTGATTTATATTTAGCAATATTAAAATCTGGTCCCAATTAAGTTAGATAAACATGAGAAAACATTTGGCAAATCAGAGGTGTTTTATTTACCAGTGTACTTATCACATACCATAAGCTATCCTTCGGGCATATTTGTTCTACAAATCTAGATAAGCTTGTTTTGTCTGCTGACAAATTCTGCTGATGGTAAAATTCCCTTTTCCTTAAGTTACACTCAGGATTGAGTCACAAATTTTAAACCTACGCTAAATTACACATTTTACTTTATTATATCAAAAAAACCCTGCCAATGCTTGGTCAAAGTATAAACACTTATAAATCTAGTGAAAACATCCCTGAGAAACTTTCAGCAACGTAGAGTAATTATTGGTTTTGGTCCACTAGAGAAAAATTGTTACATCCAGGTATTGAAAACTGTGGGCTAGAAGTCCATTGGTTGTACACTGGATTCCCATTAATTCACTTTCAGTCCCCTTACAAAACATTGTATCTGAGACAAAGACCACTAAAGGTTCTTTACATTCTATTTAGTTTGATAGAGAATGTAATTGTTAAAAAAAAAAATTGTGATGAATGGCCTAGATTCAGCCCTGGTGTAACGCCTTTAATTTCAATGGAGTTCACACACATTCCAGGGTTGAAGTCTGGCAACAGATATGACCACGAAGGACAGTACCTAAAGTGGAAAAAAGAACCTCAAAAGCTAGAGGATACTTTTCACAAGTTGCTGACATTTTTTTGCATACTACTTATTTTGCAAACAAACATTTTACCAATATTTAGAGTTTAGAGGTCAGACTGCCAAGCCATAGGAAAACTCAGAACACCACCTGGTTCAACTCTACTGAGAAAGCAAAGTGCATAGTTTCCACAAGAGTGCACGTAGGGCTGATGACTATGGAAATACTGTGTTAGCACACATGCAGGGTAAAGAAACAAAAGCACAATTCAAGAACTTCTTGAACAGAGGGATGTATCATTTTCATTGCCCTGAAGTGGCTTTAGAGGGTCATATAGTCCACCATCTCATTGGTTTAGTGATATTTTAGAACGAACTCAAAACTCATATACACATTAGATAAATGCAAGTAATCCACCTTCTTTTGCTTGAAATATTAAGTATTTTCAAATACAATTGTTTTCAGAAACTCTATTAAAGCCTGATATATTGGAAAATTTATTAAAGCTGCTTGTACTTTGAGGCAAAAAACTAAGTTAGCACTAGAATTTATCTTTCTGTACAAGTACTCCTGACCTTAGCACTTTCTGCTACAAACCTGAGCAAACCTGCATATTGCAATTAAAAAGCCATGCTCTGTAATGTTACATCAATAGCTTCTGCTAAATGAGGCTGTTTTACTCTATGAAGTGCAACAAAAGTGTAATACAGTATCTTGTACCTAACACTTGTGTAATTTGTAAGGAAACATGCAAAAAAACCTGCAAAGGTGTTTCCATAAAGTTAAACCAAACCAGATAAAATACTATAACGGTTTTGGGAAAACATCAAAAACTTGGGAGTCCACTTCAGGAATCCATGAAAGATCACAGGATATTCTGAGTTGGAGGGGACCCACAAGGACCAAAGTCCAACATTTATAAAGGACGTTTATACCAATTTAAAGAAGGTAGGGGAGCAGAACTGTATGGGAATATTGGAGAAAAACTCCAAAAAAGCACCCCAAATACTGTATAACAAGTTATTATGAAGCAACTGAAAAAAACCTACTCATTTTACTCAGGGAACACAACAACTGTTCAGAATCCACGAGCAAACTGAGTAGTTATAACCACCGAACAGTATCACAGTGGGGGTCAGCAACAGAACATCAACATGACTTTTGAGATCAAACACTAGACACATGACTGCTGGGGATCCCTTGATACAACAGCTGTCAAGATCCAGCTGGGCTGTCCTCTGCCAGAAGTGAAGCCTTTTTACAGAGTCACTGTAATACGAATTTTCTCTTTTGGGACAGCTTCCCCAGCCAGCCAAGTTATGCATTCAACTCTAGAGAAACACCTCAGACAGGGTCATAAAAGGGAGATACATGCTTAACCATGATATCTGTGCAGCAGAGTTAGTAAGTGAAGTGGATCCTTTCAGACAGTAGATGTATTACCAGGTGGTGAACTGTCAGGGGCTGTTTTGGGATCAGGAGTGCGACAAACAAACAGTTGTTTTCCCAAGGTTTTTTGGGCAAATCTGAAGTACATTATGTGGCCCATTGCAACAAAAGACACAGAAATAAGCACCAATAAGCCAAAAGCTTCAGGGTTTGGGGCCAAGATGACCATGATGAAGTGCAGCAAATCGAGCAGATAATTCATGGAGTTTTGGACACCGTTTATGATGCCTCTTTCAGATTCTACCACATTTTCTTGGAGTAACTGTGTGACAGTCAAATCAAAGGACCAAAGGCCTATGGAGAGAAAAGAGAGTTATCCATGCAACTGGTATTCTCATGGTAAGCTTTTATCATTTGTACAATACAATTCATCCTTCCAAACACTTATTTCTGCCAAAAACGCACAGGATAAGACATCCTCTTGTACAACTAGAATTGATTTCACACTCACAGTAAAGAGCAATTTACTTTCCTTTTCCTAATATTTCCTGAAATAATACATACAGCTTGACACATTAACTTGCCTGTCATATTTTGCTTCAACGTATCTATGAAGTTAATGTTTCGCTCACCTTTTCCTTGCTTAAATAGTTGGTTTACAGCTATTTACTGTGTATTCATGCCAGCTACAACCACTGAGTTTTGCAAAATGTGTTTGCAAAAAAATTAAACCTGTTTAAACTATGCAAAATACATAATTTAAAATGGTCTCAGTTGACATTAACTTCCATACTATTTTAGTCCATTAATGATTCAGCTTTAAAAGTTTATCTTGCAAACAAACCTAAGACGTGTAAATCAAGTATTTTATTCCTCCTCAATTCAGCAAAACCTGCAGAAGTACAAAGATTCTACAGATGACAGTTCCTGTTCATTACATTTAGGCATTTGACTGCCTCTGCTGTTGACAAATACTAATACTACTAATTGCTAACCAGCAATTCCTCAAAAAACTAAGCTGTTTGAATCAAAGTTTCTATTCTAAACTCCAAGATTAGACAATTTAGTAAATAGATTAATTCAGTAAACTGCAAAGTTTGAAGGTTTTAACAGCAGATGTGTTTAGTTCTGTTTCCAAGTAACAAGTTTCATTTGGTTGTGATGGAATACCGTTGAGATGAGCATTCCAAAAAACCAGTTACATTCATCTCCAGACGTGATAACTTTTCCCATTAATGACAAAATCTACAAGAAATTAGTACTTCATTCTTTGCCCTGGTGATTATTTCATTTTTATGTGAAGTATAATCAATTAGCCTTAGAAGTGTGATATAACACTTCAACTATAGCCTAAACTCTAAATTAAAATTTGTATTTAGTTGACAAGCACTGCAATCTTAAAACGAAAAGCAGTTAATAAGCAAAATTTTAATAGAGACATAATACTCACCAACTCTAGCAGCAATGACTCCTGCAAACAGGAGACTAACAGAGATTAAAGGCACGGGCTCAGGACTCATCTCTGGGTCACTGTTAGCAGGAGTAGTAGACCCGTTTAACAAGTTGGGCATTCCAGTTGCCAAAATCATTTCAGGTTCTGGAGATGCTATAGTAGGTAATGGCTCATTTTCAAACAGCCTGGCACTGATGTCAGCAAATGGGGAAACAGTCAAATCCATAGGACTTCCAGGCATAAATACAGAGATGACACATAAGATCAGACAAGCAAACTGAGCAACTCCAGAAATGAGGCCTGTGCGAACGAGGCCACACTTGCGACGAAGCCAAGTGAAAGCCACTGTTCCCATGATTCCAGTGACTGCCGAGGCACCCATGAGGAGGCTTAGCACAGAGCCACTCAGACCCTGAGTGTATGCATAGCCTGTGGTGATACAATCAAAGCCCAGAACAGTCATGTACAGAAATGCAAGCCCCATGCCTGCAAGAAACACCGGCTGGTTGTAGTACGCAACCCATCCATCACGGAACGTTATGAAGGGTTCAGCAATGCGGGCAGCGCAGCCGACGTCCTTCTCCTGTTGGGGCTCAAAGCCAGTTACATCTTTCTCAACAATTAGCTGCACACCTTCAGCAGGTTTCATGTCACTCTCTGTAAACAGAAAGGCAGCTGTCAGGTACACTCCTGCCTGGAAAGTGCACAGCGCAAACCGACAGACCATTGTGAGTTCACTTCTGCACAAGCACATCAGTTAAACACCACAACCAAGCTCTCTCTTAATTACCTAAAGAATTTAGAGTGTCCTTAAAATCCCACCTGTAGAGCACGATCAAGTAAAATTTATCCCTATCAATTTAAACTCCTGCTTATGTAATTGAACTGTGATAGGAGAAAGCACTGCCTGCTTCTAGACTTGTGACTGAATGCTCCATTTTCATAAAGAAATTATTTGCTTAAATGCCAATGTTAGTTGACATTTTAACATAGCTTTGTATGCTTAAATGCACTAACTGCAGAAAGAAAGGAATACTTAAACACCTGTCAATATCTCATGTCATGGTAGAAGAACTAAGGCTGAAGCCTATCCAGACACAAAAGTTTTCAAAGCTTGACTTAAGAAAACTCTTCAAACCAGGCTTTTCTACAATTTCATTTATTTTCACTGTAATATAGGAAAAAGGCACTTGGACTGATTACAAGTAAAAAAACCCAAAAAAGAACATAGAAGTATTTACATTAGTAATATGGATAGAAACTCTACAAATGTCTGGGTGCCTGAGCAGTGTTTCTAAAAGTATTTCTTTAAAAAAATCCTGAAAATTGCAACTTTTTTTTTTTTTTGAGCCCACAAGATGAGCTTTTAGTAGTATTCACATACTGCTACCTTAAAAATAAGAAAACATTTGGTATTCCAGTATCTAACATTTCAAATAATTCCTAGTAGAAAGCCTGCTTCTGAAACAATTTTTATTTCTGATATTCAGTCTACCTGAAGTAACATTAATACCACTTTAAGGTTGTTTATAGAAATTGCCATAGTCATAGCCACCTACACTGCAAGTCCCAGTTGTTCTGCTTGGCCAAGAAAGGAAAATTGAAGGTCAAAGTAGAAGATTTTTTTTTTCCTCCACCATTTCCTGCAGGATGAGGAAATCATTCAAGCCTGCCAGACTAGAAATATGACCATCTATTCTACAACCTCCTGAAAGCCTGCTAGTACCATGTGTGAGCAGAAATGAGTTAGCAAGAATTAGTCTTACAGAGGCTGTTTTTTCCTTAGACACTACAGAGCCAAGGGCTTTGTCCAGATTATTAGCTATGGTACATTCCTTACAATCAGCCCTAAATCAGAGGGCAGACCTACTCCAAAGGGTTAATTAAGAGGCGAGAATTCATTCTTTGGCTGTATTTTATGGAATTCCTCAAACAGCCACACCAAGTATTGTTACTTAGATTGGAGTCTCTGGAATCTACCTCCAAAACCTGAAACCTCCAAGCTCTGAGTAGAAAGCTATACAGCTTCAAAACAGTGTCTGCAGAGAAGTCAACGCTTAATTTAACTGATGCAATTAATATACCGTGAATTTTAACAGTTACTTTTGTGTTTTCAGTACCTTTTGTTACATTCAGCTGTTTCAGTTCCGATTCTTCAACTTTGGCAGATTTGAGAGCCAGAGTAGGGGTTTTCTGATAAACCTTCCAGAGCAGCAGATATTCCACACACATCGACATCAGGTTCCAGCCAGAAATGAATCCACAGCCAATCATCGGGGAGCCAAATGTCATTATCTGACCAACCGCCATGGGGGCCAAGATATTGGTCAACTGATCAATTCTTCTTATTGTGGCATTCATATCTGTCAGAAATTATGTGATGATATAAAATAACTGCGAAGCACTTACAGATAAATATCCACTAACATAACAGTGGATTGCACATGTACGAACACCAAGCTAAGTAGTCTTGCTCTGACTGTAAGTGGTTCCAACAGGAGTGACCAGAGGCACCTTCAGAGTGTTCAGGTGTTTAAGTTTACTGCCATCAGCCAAGGTGTTTCTAAGCCCAAGTCCTACTCCTGCCAGTTTTGCCTGCATGAGGTCTTCTAGGTTGAGCATGCTGGGTTTACAGTGAAAGCGTAATTCTGCAGGTAAAACTGCTAGTCCTGAGATCAGATCACATTTACATATCATGATAGTGACATTATGGACTCCTAAGTCTATCTCTGTAACACTCAAACCTAGCATGCACAATCCCAGGAATCTCATAAGGTGGAATTCTTTCTTGTAAAGACAGTAGTTGCTGAAACTATCTCCCAATACTGCAACACATATTTCTTCGTCTCCTTCACTTACTTCTAACAACTGGTGACAACAGTACCACCATGATAGCAGCAGACCTTTGAAATGGTTTTACCTTTCCTTGTTGAGTCACTCTGGTTGATGGCAGTTGTAGGCATTCTCAGATTCTACTGAGCAAAGTCCTCACTCCTTTCTGTTCCACACTTTGATGTTTAGAGCCAAAACACGCATTTGTTCTAAGAATGGGCTGCATGTTCCATTTGCTGGTAGGGGATGTCTCACCCTCAATCTTAGCCACATTAGTTCCCAATTAGTAGTGCCATTGTTCCACTCCTAGAAGTTGCTAGACACTCAATGGTTTCACACATCAGGGCTTCAGGCTACTTAGAAGTACATCTCAAGCCCATTTTAGAGTCCTACTATGAAATTAAAGCTTTTGAAGGGCAAGTGAAATCGTACACCAGCACAAAGCTGCTTTACTGAACCTATAGAGAATTATTCCTTGCCATTCAAAGAAATGTTTATGTTTTTCTATTTAGAATTCTAAGTCAATTCAGTGTTAATCTAGTTATCCCTCAGTCAAATAATTAAGTTAGATGCTTGCATAATACTTGGCTTTAGAAATTCCAAGAACTGGGCTATGTTTTTTGAGGATTTGAGGAAAGCTAATATTTCCACTCAGAAGAGGTACAAAGTAAGAGTGAACAGGAAAACTAATCAATGGTAATGAAGAATGGGAAGCTAAGGGATTTTATTTCCCTACTCCACTAATTTGCATAACTTAGGTTCCTGTTTGAGGAAAGGTAAGAGAGCAGACATGGACAACAGTATTTGCTTCAAAGTCAATGCTGGCACATCCTTATTTTAAGTTAGGGAATTTCAACAGTCTCAAAGTTAAATCATGATTAAACACAAAACAACCCTACTCAGTCTGGAAGGGGTCTTTTAGATAAATCTGTTGAACTAAGATGTTTAATTCATTGATTTTTTTTGAGTGAGAATTTAGAGTAACCTCTCGCCTGATTTTTCAGTACAAAATGTATGGGGTCATACAATTGTGCCCGAGACCACGAAGCAGTGAAGAGGCAGGACTGCCTCCCAGGCAGTTCTCTGCAGGTGTGGTCTGTACCTTATCTCAGGTGTGGTATGCAGGACAGGCACGGGGGAAATGATTTGCTGAGTAAGATCTGACACAGGAAGAAAGGTTAACGAGAACTATTAAAACTAAGACTCTTACAGACAGCTGCTATTTTTCTACCTGTAATTCACATGCATCAAGGAAGTTCACCTGTACTGCTCTACAAAAGGCATGACCTAGAAAGGGACAGCAAGGTCAGAATAAAAGACTACAGGGGGAAATTTGTATACTGGAAAATTAAAGTATGGCACTTTCAATGCATCTAAGAATTAGCTTTTCCTGGATAAGATGGCCAAATAACATTCCTTCATTGGAAATAAACATCAAGTAAAAATCTGGAATGCAGGATTCAAATCCCTAAAAGGACTCTGAACTTCATGGGCAATTTAAGCAGCTTCACACAAAATCAGAGTCCAGAAGCTGAAATGCTATCTAGGCCTGGAGGTATTTCAACTGTGTCAGACTAACTTTAGTTGCAGAGTTAATAAGCTATAAATGTCTTGGTAATGTTAGCTGCTCTGTTCCTTGTTTGCAGTTCAGTATCAGTTCCTCTATCTGAGAAGGCTTAAGTCCCCTTATGGGGTTGACTCAGAGCCCATATAATCTGATCAAATTCACTGCAAAAGCGCTGCTTCCCAAGCTGTTTGTTACAGTCAGAGGAGCAGCACAGCCAAAGATCCATCGTACACCCCTTGGTGTGATCTGCCTTGTGGCCAAGAGTACCCCCAGCAAAGGAGAGTCAGGTTCAATGCATCCTTGCATAGTTCCCAAACTCTAACATCCAAATAGTGTCATGACTATCAAGCTGCAGTAGAATTTGAGTGGGAACTCCTCTCTCTGAATAGTACCAGTGTTACTGTGCAAGAAAGGGTGAGGGGAAGCAAAAATATTTTCTAAGCAAAAAAAGATGATTAAGTCTGTGGTCAAAGATCAAAAGCATGAGATGGAACTGGAAGCTCTACTTTCCTTTGACTACTGAAGAAGGGTGTTCACAGCTCTGAGTTAGACATCTAATGCTAGAGACATGCAAGATTTCCAATGTGTCTGCATGCACAATGTTACCTACTGGCAAAATCCTGATCCACCTACTTAACTGTTCTGGACTTCATTCTCATGCACCTCTGTGATCCCTATGAGAGGAGCCCAGTTATGCAAGAGTTTTCTGTTTCATTCCAGACCTAAAAATAAAGTATTGCAACACTTGGCTTGTTCAGTGAGACTAGTTTTTCTGACAGATCTGCAGCAGGTCTAAAAGGAGGAAAAAACAAGTTTAGGGATGCCTAAGTGAACTGTAATCACAACAGTAATTTCTGATCTCAGAGCAAGGAAGAGCAAAATAAAGGCTGCCCCTTTACTTGATGTTTCATCATAATATCTGGAACGTAAAGATGCATTAATATCTGTAAAACTCCAGTCTTAAAAAAAAAAAGGCATCAAGTTTGGAAAGTAAGACATGTAAAGTATTAAAAAGGCAACATATTTCACCTGCCAGTTTGCTTCTGTCTTCCCCTGCAACCACAACAATCCAGTCCCTCTGAATTGTGATTGCTGTGGCAGTGCTGGCCAAATTGGCAATATTTGCTATTGTGATAACCAGGATATAGCACATCGTCTAGAGAGGGGGGGAAAGAGTTACAACATGAGAAAATTGATGAAGAGAAGTCTCCACCTCCTGCACAAGCAGAAAAGGTTTTCACATTTGAATTGACACATTTTAGCATTATTATTCACCCAAAACAAGATCAAGTCTACTTGACAATTGGCACAAAACAATCATCTCTGTTTACCCAACAAGTTCAATTTCATTTGCCAGTTTTATATCGCAGGAATGTCTAAACAAACTAGGGGAAAAATAAAAATCCATCCATCTCCCATGCTCCCCAAAGTTTCTTTGTAAATGAATTTCTTATTAAGAAGTTCAAGCACTCACAAGAAGCCATCCATGGTATAATGTCAAGAGCTGTGTCTTAAACAAGAAGATAATCATCAGGATAATACCACACAGGATGACAGATGCATTCTGTACAATCAAGGATGTTTGGGCCACTGTTTTAAATCAAAACAGAAAAAAACACCAGTTAGGAAATAACAGTGAGCTAACTATAACTTTAGGGAGGACATAATTAAGGAACGTGCCCAGTTTCCTTAAATAATTTTATTTTCCTAGTCTACCCCAAAATATAAGCAGCAAAAGTATACTTCATATTGCATTTTAACCTTCCATTGTCTTAGAGAAACAAATTAACCTCTGATGTAACTTTGTAGCTCTTGATTCAAAGTCCAAGTAGGTCTTTTCTCACTCTGTGTTTAAATGCTGATACTATCTTTCCAATAGTAAAAGCCTAGCTCAAACCTCTAAAACTTGTCTTCAACTACCATGGACGGACAGGATGCTATTTTGTAAACATTTGGAAAGTAAAAATTCATATGAAAAACTTGATGCCATTTTCTTTATGTAACAGGCTAGAGCAGACATATGGAAAATGCATATAATGCAAATGCAGCGTGTGTTTACACTGAGGTGAAAGATGTTTGTATCCTGACAGAAGACAACAAATAATGCAAGCCTATGTTAGTGTTAGACTGTAAAGAGCCTGGTCTGTAAAAGTTGTGGGGTTTTATCTTCTCCATTTCGATGCATCTCTCCGTATCACACAGGTTTATCCTGAGTAACAGACATCACCACTTAAAACTGTTTTCCTCCTATCTTAAGACAGTATCCTTGTGTAACCATCACCACTCTGAAACTCCCCTCCGCCCTTCTTGTAAAGAAATTAGCAAGCCCTATTCTCGTATGTGACTTGAGGAATTAACTCTATCAGCTTTATCTTTAACATTAATTTGATCCATCCTTAAGTAAATAACCTGCTCTAGACATCTAACCTTTGAGCCTCGAGTTCTTGTCCACCCAGTCTCCAATAAGGGCTCCCAGGAGAAGAACAGATCCCGCCACAACCAGTCCATAGACCGCAGTCAGGAGTAAGCTGTTTCCATAAAGTTCAACCAGGAATACGGACACAGCAAAATGCCACATACGATCTCCCTGCGAGAGTAACGGAGAACACACATATACAGCATTACTGTTTGCACTCTGCAAGCACACAGGCTCACTGTTTTACTCATGCCCTGACAAAAAGTCTGTACTAAAATAAAGCTTTGTTGAGCGTGCAAGGGTGGGGTGGTTGCTTTTGTTTTGGGTTTTTTTATTACTGTATCCTGTCACCATTGATTTTATCCCAGTATCACTAAGATCATCTGTCCTAATCAAGTGAATCGTTACAGCTTGTAACACCACATCCAAAAAAATACCAGACACTTTCTAGTATAGTATTACAGGACCAAGTCTATTACCATCCACATCCAACAAGCCTCAAAAAGCTTACACAAATTCCCCAGCACAGATCAAATATTAACAAATATTTACTGATTATTGATACTATTTAAATAACTTTGAGACAGCAGTCTGGTCTTCGATCAAAGCTTAAGTGCTGCTTTAAAACACAAGAGTGAGTCAAGCGAAAGCAAATCATCATACAATTCAGGACAGACATGGATAAATGTTAACTGAAGTTTCCTATGTCAATGGACTTCGGTTGTTTTCATGTTAAGCATTGACATATTACTCAGAGGTAGAATATCAGAGCTCATTTAACCTATATTGGAAACTCATTGTTAGTTCAGACTATTTAACTTATTGCTGCTTTAACCTAGTGCTTAGAATACGTTTCCATGTTCTGACACCTCTTGCTACAGGTACAAAAAGGGAGCCCAAATTGCTAAACATGTTCAAGTAATTTCCATATACTACTCAAAACATTTTCAGGTTTGCTAATGAACACATGGGGTTTTTCTGCTGCCACATGATGGGAGTTGCACCTCACTTTATTTTTAATTTATCGCAAGAAATGAACGACAGACAATGCTTCACATAATCAGTAACAGAGCAGATGAGTAGAAGTCACTCATACTATTCTAGGGCACACGGGTTGTTTAATAAGGGTCCCCTTAACATTAGCCTTTTACAAACCAAACACAAAAATGTTTTCTTCTGCTGCCTTATCTCAAATAAACAATTGCTAGGTGATACAGCAAATAGTACAAATTTTAAGGACCTAAAATATTCTGAAGGGCTGGGGGAGGTGTAAAATAAAAGTATTTTTGAAACGCAAAGCCTGCTAAATCATGTACCCCAGCAATCAAGGCACCCATAAAAAGCATGCTATTTGGAGAGCCAAAATAACTGCACTTTGATTAAAGTCTTCAACATAGTACAGACACAAAAAGCACTTGCCTTTTAATGTTATTCGAGCTCCCTGAAGGAGGTTTCTGTAAACATTGTAATGTGTAAACCTTCATATTTGTTTCACTAACCATCGGCAGAAAAAAATTATACTCCAATCACATGGAAAGAGAAATTTCATCTGCTCTAAGAAAAACTCTGTATTTTCTATGTTTTTTAACTAAATCCAATGAAAAATGCTACTATAAGCATGATTATCTTTTACGTCCCCTCACACATACAATAAACCAATTTTCAGTCAAGATACACCTAAAGTCATCTGTAAATATGTTCCACTTATATTCCATGGTTAGTTAGTAGAAATATATAGAAGATATCCCAGCAATTAATCCACAGGGATATAATTTGCCAAGTTAATCACTCACTTCAACTTAACATGACCTGAGCTAAAACTTTATACAATTTCACTTAAAATACATGTGGGTGGATGAACTAAGCTTTAATTGGACTGTATAACTGTTTATTAAGCTAGAAAAGTGAGCCAAAAATGTACTTTCACAAGCACATTTCATAACAGAAGTTTGGGTTTTTTCTTCACACAGAGATGTTTCAGCTACCTAATTCTGACAAGACCAAAAAGGCATTTTTAAAAAAATCTAAGCATGTGAAAGTCAGTGCCAGCCACTACTGTCAGACTGAAAAACTGAATCTCACTTGAAACTCATGGGAAGGTTCCTTTGACTCCAGTGAAATCAGGATTTTTCTATATAGTTCATTTAAACATTGCTCAACCTTATCCAATGCATTTATGCAGAGTATTTTGACCAAGCCAACCCACAGGAATAATTCTTGGGATAACCAAAGCTGTTCTAGCCTGGAACTATGAGTTTCTTTCAAGAATTAAAAGCCATAAAGAGCAAGCAAAGATCAATAAGTGTCATAAAAGAACAGTATTAGTGAATTACAGAGACTTGAAGCAGGTACATAGTTTCAAACTAGGCTCTATTGAAGCTTAGACAGCAAATATTGTCCTCGGAATCAGGCAAATCCTTGATTATATATACTTAATCCCACTTCAAAGTGTGGGTATTTCAAAACTTCTAAATAGTAACAGATGTTTAGCCTCACTATCCTTTTAAAGACAGCTCTTCCTCTTCTTTAATTATAGTTATCCTTATAATCATCTCAAACTGAATGTATGCAATTCCACCTCAGAACTGAAGCCAACAAGTTAAGCAGGAGTCAGGCTACTGCCTACTGACAGGCCTCCTGAGGTCTGAGGGGCACAGATATGGCTGGGAAGTTGCAACCAACTGACCTCCTGGGAAGCATTAGGCCTGGCAGCAACAAGGTAAACCCAGTTCCATCCTGTTCCCTCTTTACTGCTGAGGGATTGACAGCAAGGGATTAAATACAATAAGGTCTGAGACTCCAGCTCAGCGGAGCACATCCGTGAGGCCAAGCACAGTTCAAATGCTTTACTCAGCCAGAGCCCAATGGAATCTAGACTTTGTTCGAGTCTGAACACTTGTTGAGATGTGACATGTTTAATCATTTACAGATTTTTTTTTTTTATTTGGGAATGGCATAGTAACACAGAAACCTTATTAGCTCCCTCAGTCACAGTAAAACTCCATTTCTATCAGGTTTTGTATTGTGGACAGAGCCATTCTAGAGCAGAGATGATCTATTACTTGGAGTTCTGAAGATCTGGGTATTTGTTTATTGTTCTTATTACCAAATTGCCTTCCAGTGTGCAGGAACAGTAAAGCTTAGGAGATACAAAATAAGATGTATTGTCTATTATTTCAGCAGGTTGTTTCAGCAGGCTTGGTCAGGAGGTTTTGAGTCAAGATTTTCAGCAAAAAACCTACCAGAACATTACCAGGAGTACGCTGTTAATATTGCTAATCAGCCGAATAGGTATCTTGCAGTCTAATGGTTGTTACGGTGTGTGACATTATTCTCAAACTCTGCTTTGTCACCTTTACTCATGTACGCCGAGAGCGACCTTGCTGCCAAGCTCTGAAGTGCTCGTCAGAGAAGAGCAAGCAGGGTTTGTGGGCACGGCTGACAAAAACTACTGCAGGTAACAACCCTGACCTCTAAAAAGCAGCAAACCAAAACAGACACATCACCACTCAGCTCCTTCAATAATATTAACAACTGCCAAAATACTGCACTTGTTTAAACATGCATTTGATACCACCCAAAAGTCTTCTTCCACCAACAGAAACGTCAATATGACCTTTCAGGTTAGTGAAAGCAAGAAGCTGCCATAACCAGGCAGGCAGTGTTGTAACTGTAGATCAGCCATTTGCTCAGTGCACACATCAAAAGAACCCAAAAAGCAGGACTAAAAGGCAAAGCAAGGAATATTAGGGGAGAATTTTTCACTTCTTTTTTAATCAAGCCATTATATGGAGACTTAATAATCTTAATTTTATTATATAGAATAGAACCAGATTGTCTATTTTCGGTACATATTTTAAGGTGGTGTCTGTTGGGGGTTTTTTTTAGCATCCTTCAGTTGAGTAAAAGCTGATGTAAATGAGTTACTTAAGTGCAAAAGAAAAGTATTTCAGAAGGCTAATGTTTTTACAGAAAAAGAGAAATCTCCTGATAGTATCATCAGGTTTCCTAAGGAATAGAAGTAATGGGTCCACTGTAAACATTGAGTATTTCCTATTAGTAAATATACAAGTCCTTCAGATACATGCTGCAATGGACTGTCTCTCTTTCTGCTCGTCTGTAAGAGTTTCACTGGTCCTGTAGTTTTAAAAATATTAAAAGGTACAGAACCAGGCCCTCCAGAAAGCTAGTACTGCACTACACCTGAACCTACAGTAACATATCATGTAAAGGTTATGAAGACTTTTAACAGCAACATGTTGTAATCAGACCTCTCTGTCTTTGTGCGATGTGCCAGGTGAAGATTTTTTGGAAAGTACCAGTAAAACTCAGGTAAGTCACAGCTAGATTAATAAAATCCTACTTCTATCAGGCCGATATTTTACTTACCCAAGTGGACAGTGCATGCCCAAGATAAAGAAGAAACTTTGCAGACGTAAAATAGGCAACCACAGATCCTAAACGAGAAACAAGAAACAGATGCTAAAGGAGATGCGGGCACATCCACCGCACTTCGGCACGCACC
>VXAY01003121.1:2296262-2320613 GCA_013399855.1 Oxyruncus cristatus | reverse complement strand
GTTTTTTTTTTTTTTTTTTTTTCCCCCCCCCCCCCCTCTCCAGGATACTATAAAAATATTATAAGAAGTATCTGTCCTTGTGCGGTCAAAACACAATGATTGCTCTTGGCTGCCAGATGATTTTTTCATTGTGTAATACAGCAAAGTTGCCTCCTATATGTGTAAAATTGCTTTTGTTTTGGGTTGTTTTTTCCGGTCTTGTTTTGTTTTGGGATTTTTTCCCCCACAAGTATATAGGCCATCCCAGAAGCAAATGCCTGACGTAACAGACCAATAATCTGTTCTGATGTTGCCATTCCTGTGATCTTGTTCAAAGAATTTCTTGCATCAATTAGATGACTTTCTACACATGAATCATGGATTATCCTTTGCATAAAGGGAACTAGACCTTGGGGAAAAAAAATCAGAAATAAAAATTCATGTAAACATGGGAAGCCTATCCCAGGCGAGTTACGTGTTTTTTCTTATGGTACGTTCCTTAAAAAATGCAGAAAATTTTTCCTCGGATTGACATCAAAAGCAGAGGAAATTTGTCTTACAAAGCCTTACTGCTTAAACTGTGTTCTTTACTAACAGCTAAAATGGAAAATTATTTTTCCTAAAACATAATATTTTTAATATTATTAGCCCGTTTTAAATAAAAAACCTGACTGTGTACCAAAATCAGCTGATATTTAGTTGGTTTAAAGTCTGTTTAGTGTCAGTGCTTGCACTTTTACTGACAATTGCAGTGTAATCCACAATAATGTGGATGAATTAGAGTTGAAATAATAATTTCTGATTGAACGCTCACTGAACTTCACACATGTGCATTGGGTTATATAGATGAAATCATCATCTCTGTCATTTTTTCTACTGGGTAATGATTTTTTATTTGGTGATATTTAAGGTATGAGAAAAGGCAAAGAAAACATAGCTACCATCCTTTGAAATTTAAAAAGCAGTGGTTGCTGTATCTCTCTGGGATTTCTTGTCACACACGTCTCAGGCATAGAGTCCCTACATACATGATGTAGGGTACCTGCTACCTGTAGGTACCATCCAGAATTTCTTATATCCAAAGCCCTTATATACCCTTTTCTAACAATTTCTCTGCCAAATGTCCAGAGGTTCTAAACATACAGCTAAAATGCCATTCTGGATTTCTGAAGCGTTTGTCTTCTTCTTAATGCAGGGCAGTTGGCAGGTAGAGAAAATCAACAGTTTTTCTCCTGAATTTGCTACCACTTTGCTGATGGTCTTTCCTCACATTCTCATTAAAATAAGTCTGAGCTCAGGCCTCTTTCCCTGTCAAACAGAACATTCTTCTTTATAATACTGATGTTAAACCTAATACAGTAGCTTGAGCACTTTGATTTTTACAACTAAAAAAGTTGCTGCTAAAAAAGTCCCAAATATTCTTATTAATACTCCACTAAATCCAAATTTTGTTAGATTGCTTTGTGAAGCCCTTGTGAATTAGTTTTAAAGATGCAGCTCTTTTTTTCAGGTTGACTGGCTCACCGGAGTCCTTTCACCACAACACTTGAAGATTTGTGATGCATTTAGGGAGGTGTTTAATAGGTGGAAGCTGCACGAGAGGAGTTACCAGTTTTACTTGGTATAGCCCCGACTCAGCAGTCTTGCAACAATATTATACATAATGGGACAGCACAGCAGCTACAGAGTTGAGACCAGGCCTGACTAATGCTCACTGGCAGAGTGGAAATGGAGACCAAAAAGTGGGATTGGAATTCAAAAGACATCTATTTATGTTACAGTCTTCCTAGCCTAAATTTTTCAGTGGATAAATTCCATAAGGTTTCTTAGAAATATACTGCTAATGTCATTGCTCTAGTTATTATTTGAGTGAAGAAATATAACTACTGAATTAGGTTTGAGAATTGTTAAGTTTATGATTAAAATACAAAGTAATTCCATTCAAAAAACAGAGACATTCTTCAAAATATTTCTAAAACAAGACAGCTGTCTAGAACCAAAAAAAGTTTGTCTGGCAACAAGGGCAACAATTCAACTATAAGATGTAAACAACTGAAAATGTTTTAATTATTGGCAAGTGCATAACTATGATGTGAAGAATATTCAAAGATATACTTTCAGGAAACAAATGTCTTAAAACGTAAGAGGGGATATATTTTGGCTTTAAACAACTGCCCACATCAGTGGCAGCTTCTTCAAGCACTGTCTTTGTAATAGAGCTACTGAATGTAGAGCAATAGCAATTTTGCAAAATAATACCCACAATTGTCATCATGGTTTAAGTAAAGAGGTGTGAATCATAGTGAGACCTCATGCACGCTCAGATCTTACACCCAGCTGAGAGGTTTCATGAAGTTTAATTATCATGATGTTACCACTCTTCATTAAGATGCACCTCTTGGTGCGCAAAGTGGGTTTTTACTCATGTAGCTCACACAAGGCCTAGCAAAATTGGAAAGGATATATATAATCTGTGCCTTTAGAAGGGTAAAGCACAAAAGCCTTTGCTGCACTGACCCCTGCCATGACTTAGGCACAGAAAGCTGTGGCTCTCTTGCTCATAACCCCACACATTCAACTCTCAGAACTACCATCCCCATATCAGATGACATGCAGAGGTTGCAATGCTCTTGCAGAGAGAAGCAGGCAGAGATGAGGTGGAGAAAGGTCTCCCAGGTATTTTAGAATTCCTGCTTCCTTTCAAAAGAGATGCTTTTTACTCCAAAACTGTTCATTTCACTTACATGTTAGCAATCTGAATATCTATATCTACTAATGGTCATTCAGCAAATGTCTGCTCCCTCCTGCTTGCTCCAAGATCCGCAGTGTAATGCTCCTACTGGATTTGTTTCGCTCAGACTTCAAAGTGACAGATCATGTCTCTCAGGGCTGGATGACAGACCACAGTCATTTTAATCTGAAACAATGATTTTTAGAACCAGACCTAGACTCCTGTGACAAACTCTTGTGAGAAAACCATCCAGAAGCTCTAGTAAATCCAGAATTTAGAGGTTTATTTGAGGGTAAAACTGCCTAGCTTATACAACTCCAGCTCAGGGGGCTGACCCAGCTCTGTGCTCACATGCTCAAGCTGTTTGTAACTGATGAGTGACAGCCTAACTAGTGAGCAACTGCTTAAAATCTTGTGTTTTGTGTGACAACTTGATTCAAGAAGAGAATACTTTTGTCCAGTCTTCCTCAATCATAAGAAAACACTGTACCCTAAACACAAATAAGGAAAACATCCTGTACCAAATGAGTAAAAAGTAATTAAAAGAAAGAAGACACCACATCTACTTAGGGATAAGTGGATGTTTAGTACCCAAATGTCAGCAGTAACATTTCTGCAAGTACCTATATCATATGGCACTTTCATTCTCAAGAGTGGGAATTATTTACTTGAACTGGAACACTGTGTTGAGGAAGAGGCTGAAATGAGTCTGGAGGGTCGGATAACAGCCGATCTGCAATTTGAGATCATTTGGTTTATTTTCTTCATTAGAACTTGCTGCAGTTTGACTTCTACAGGGTGTCATTGTTCTGCTACTAAAGAATACAACAATGCTTAATAAACTGTATTTTGTTTCCTGTGTGTATATTAGTAAACAGTATGAAAACACTGGGATTTGTCATTTTCCCAACAGCCATCTAATACCTATGAATTTTGCCTTTATTCCTTAATTCCTTCAGGAATTTTGCTACATACAATCAAATCAAACGTGAAAGCAAGTCAGACAGTATTTGTATCCCTTAAAGAAGAAACCCTGTTGTAAGTAGAATGCATTCTTCTCTTGAACAACTCCTGTCAGAGATTATGGCTGACCTCTCTAAGACGGACAGATTTTGACATCCCTGTTCACCTTTCTGCAATGTTTTATTCTGATTCTATGCCAAGAAAATACTTAAAATGACATTTTTAACTTCAGGCACATGTTTAGTTTCCATTGATTTCAATGAAATAAAAAAAACAAACAAAAAATTACTAGATTTAAGAAAATGTTGAAAAACTTTTTTGAACTTAGTTTGACCCAAACAATCCATACTATCAGTGATCCCACAGCAGAAAAAAGGAAGAACTTCCGTTGCACTATCAATTTCTGTTTCTGGGTGTCTCCCAGAACAGTCTTCATAAAAACATGTTTGTCTTTGGAGACCAATATACACTTACGTTCGAATTAGCCACAACTTGAAAGTAATTTTTTGGAATGCAAAGCATAAAGTATAGGAAGTACTTAGAATTACATGATGAAGTAAGTATATGTCATCAATTTGAACTGTTCCCGCAGTTATAGAAACAACATCCACCTCAACAGTTATCAGTTTTGTAGTCATGGATCTTGCAGGTGGAGCCCTGCACCCATAGACAGCAGGGCTCTGTGTTGGGTTAGGACAGTTACCCAAATACATCTTTAGCAAAACCTGCAGAGGTGATTCTTACATACAGTTATGAGTACAAGAAAAACCTCATACTACCATCTGACTGCATTTGATGTTAGTGATTAACTAGGTTGCCATATCTTATTAAGAATTAATAAGCCATCTTTTCTACTTCTGCAATATCATTAATATAATCCTTTGGTGTTAGCACTGTATTGATTATTCATAATAATAACAACAACATAATAATCTAGTAATTAGCCATCATTGTACAATTACTTAGCTTTCAATTATCATAAATTCTGGTCTTAACTTTCAAAGAGTAGTTTAGCCATCAGACTCAATCAGATACCTTCTTATAAGCAATGCTATATGATTTCACTAACATAGTAGACATCAACTATTGTTTCATCCAGGTAAACCTGTTCCCATAGAAAGCTCTGTCCATCTTCAGGCTATTTGCTTAAAAAGTAGCAAGCATTAATAAGCAATTTTAAAATTTAAAAAAAAAAACAAACCCTGAAAATTTAGGTTTGCTCTGATATTTTTTGTATAAAGACTCTAATAAGAACATTCATATCGATAGTTTTGTTAATTTTCTAACTCATCTGAAGTGAAAGTTAAGGTAATACCACAGGAAGCACTCTCTCTGTTCCATTAATGACACCCGTTGGCCTGAATCATAGAACAGAGATGCCGCTGGGGAGACCTCTCCAATGTCCAAAATGGTTCGTGGAATCTGTTGGCACCGGTATATTTATGTAGTATGCTCAGGGACAACACACAAACTCCTCTGCCTCTGAAAGTTTTTCAAAGCCTTTGGCCCCAGCGGTGCTCTTAGCCCTCAGTTTCAGCTCTGTGCAAGCACTGCTCTGTCAGAGCTGCAAACATGGCTTACAGGTGTTTTTTTACAGAGCTCTTTCCCCCCACCCCCAATATCTTAAATACAGATCTACTCAGTACCTTAAATTGGCGAACAAGAAAACACAAATATGACCGATAGCTTGCTGTTATCTAATACTTCTCCACCCTATTATTATGGCTAGCACTCCCAAATGGATGAAATGATCTGTTATCCTAACCCAGATAGTTGGCTAAAGTACAATTTTTCATGGAACAACCATGCTCAATGGCCTAAATCGTGATACATCTAAATAAACAGGGAAATCAGGTCCCAGTGTAAATGCCCTTTGAAAATTTTAGAAACAAGAAGTGGATCAGGGAGCCCTGGTGGACAACAAGTTGAGCATGGATCAGTTGAACATGAAGCAGTGTGTCCTTGCAGCAAAGAAGGCCAAGTGAACCCTGATCTGTTTTAACAAGAGCATTGTTGGAAGGTCCAGGGAGTTGATTCTTTCCCTCATTTGGCATCTGTGAGATTGTATCTGGAGTACTGTGACCATTCCTCTGGACAAGAACATTATTGAAATACTGGAGTGAGTTCAGCAAAGCGTCACCAAGATGGTCAGGGAGCTGGAGCACACCATGTAAGAGGAGAGGCTGAAGGAGCAGGGCCCGTCCACACTAGAGAAGGCTCAGGACACAATACTGTCAGAGGATACACAGAAGATGGAGCCAAATTCTCCTTGGAGGTGCAATAGGACAAGAGAAAACAGATCCCACTAAAGATCCACTGAGCAGAGTCAGTGCATATGAAGAAGAAATGGTCAAAAACTCATCCTGTTTGAGAAGATGATGTTGATTTGAATTTGGGGAAGGGTTGTATATACCTAGATGTTACAGAAGAATTGCTCATGATCCAGTTCGATTTAAATCAAGGTTAAATTAATATAATGAACACAATAAGATCTCTAAGATGTTGCTCATCAGGAGACCAAACATTAATAAATTAAGAGAACTGATATGGAAAGTTAGCAACATCATGGGGCCCTGGTCATACGAAGCCTGGCATATGAGTCAAACGCAAGGTAGCCAGAATCCTTTCCTGACATAGCAGTGTCAGGAAAAAGAGAAAATATTTTAAAACAACTATGAGGATAAAATCTAACAAAGTCTGTATATTACTGGTACTGCAAATACTGGTGCCAGTACACTGTATATATTATCTATATTCTTAAACTACCCTGCATGGGTTTGCACATAGAAAAAGTAAAACAATGGTAAGATCAATGGATTTCAAATTGTCTCTTAATGTAGTACATTGGGGTTTTTTTCTGACCTCAGCTGGGGCTGAGGGAGGGCTCTTGCTTCACTGCAGAAGAGGTTGACTTAAGTTGCTTTTCAAGGTAAATTCCAAGTAAGTAGTCTTTTAAATCTATGGGCAGCTCACTAATTATGTCTTCAGTCCTATTAAAACACATAATTGCCCATTACCGTATTCAGTAGAAATAGTCAAACGTTAATTATGCACGTGCTTCCAGGTGTTTTCAGGATGAGAGACCATGCCAAAGTCAATTAAGTATAGGACTCCAAAGTGGTTGGGAAATTATAAAGGATAAACAGGCAGAGGATGTTTCTTAAGTGAAGGTGCAATTCTGAGTGTCAGACGTGGTCAGAAGCATTGTTGTGATGTATTTAAGCTTGCGAACAAACAGAAGAGTTGTTGTAACATATAATTATGAAAGACAACTTTGTCACAATTAAACCTCTAACTAATGTCTATTTACACAATATTCACATCCATCCGGAGGAGCACAGGTTTTTCATTTGTGAATTCCATTCTTCTGTAGTCTTTCTGTTTTGACCACATTCTTATTGCCAGCAATTGATTTCGTACCTCCCATTGCAAAACAAGTATTTTGTTTATGCTTTGTCAATAACAAGTTTCGAGATGGTGATTAATTTAGATGAAAAACTGCACAGTGACGACATGTTACATAGGGTCAAAATAAACTCCTTAAACATGGGCATCTATTTCAAGACACCTCTGTGAAACTACAACACCCAAATGGTAAATACAACATAGATCCTCTTAAGAGACCTGGGCTCTTCTGAGGTGTAATTGGGTGGCAAACAGGATACCCTCTGTCATCTCAGATGATAATAGATATCTAAATTAAGAAAAACAGATCAAGTTCTTACTCTCTGAAAACCTTACTGAGGCTGCTGGATCTTTAGGATGGCATGTGTTTATTAGTATGGCAGGTTTTTGGCTTTTTTCAGAGTACTTTGCCAGTATTTCTATGTTGGACTCAGCAGCACTTCTGCACTAGGTTTTACAGCAACACTGGAGAAGAGCTGAGGTTCAGGAAGATTGAGACCACATTCAGTTTTCCCAAATTACTTCAGTCTTTGTGTCCAGCATTTTCCATTGGAAAATCCTACAACTAACCAATAGAAACACTATGACTTAGCTGCAGTTTGTATGGCCTGAGTTTGACCTTACACGGCTTTCTCCAACATGATCCCTTGAAGCCAACAGAACCTTCGGATGGAGTCTTAATGGGGAACTTGTCCTGACTGGTTTTTAGAAGGCACTCTGAAAGAAGAAAACGAGGTCTCTACAATATATGAGCTTGTGCTGTTGTAATGACTAACATGTAGTAGTTGCAACCGAAGAAGCTACTCACTAGGAAGGTGAGAATCATTCCAAATTGTCCAAGGGAACATGCCTGTCTTCACAATCATTATTCCTTAGATAACTAAATACACGGATATGGGCTGTGGGAATCACTGGAATAAAATAGTTCAGATCCTAAACACTTTGTATAGGTGCCTAGATTTGGTGATTTATAGGAAGACATCAAAAGAAGTATTTCATTAACTCATTCAAGACATGAGACTCATTCTTATGATTTGTTTGGCACAGCCATTCAGTCAGCAAAATTACATAATTATGATCTGATCTGTCAAATCAACAAATGGAAGATTCTGTCAATTCAAGGTTTATTACTTTCTCTAAAATGCACAGGCCAAAGACAATGGGACAAGAAGGCTGGGCATTTACTTAAGTAGGGAAGGATGAGGGAAGAAAGAAAATTCAAAACTGTACCTGCCAGTGAGCACATGATCTGATCTCCAGTGTGGCCTGCAGAAAGTAGAAGGCAAATGGGAAGAAAGCAAGGAAAAAAAAGTACAAATTAAAGCTTGGGCACCCAGGAAGACAAGACTGAGAAAGAGACTGAATGCAGCGACTGACCAGCAGCCCGGGTGCCAGGCCCTTCTGGATTTTGATCTTACCTTCGATGCTGACTCATTGTGTGGCTGCCAACCAATGGCTCCACCTTTATGTTTCAGTTTCTCATAAGCAGGTTGGTATTTATCTATTAGCCTTACGGACTGTTGTAAAGATAATTAATAAAGGTTTGGAAAGTGCTTTGAAGATGAAAGGCCAAATTCACAGTAGGAGGTCATGGAACTGACTTGCTCATTCATTTTCAGCACAAACAGTCTATACTTACAGAAAGCACACAAAAATTGCCATTTGCTATTGCCATCTACTCTCTTCTCTATTTTCACCTGTTATTACGCTCTGTGTTTAACGTTTGATTCAAGCAAATCATATGTGTACAACTATTTATCATCTAGAGTTAATCATGTGCCCAACTGATTGTCAGATTAGATTCAAAGATTAAATGGTGTATAGAGGGCTGTCTCTTATCGTGTATCTAAATAAACATCTGATGAACACTTTTTCAAGTACAAATAATAACAGCTGGCAATTTATAAAAAAGTGACAAATACATTTAGCAGTGGTCATTAGCTCTCTGAAGCTGGGACCATTTTTAAGGTCTGTTTTTCTACCTTGGCATCAAAGTAAATTGTTGATGGTGGGTGTTTGTTAAAATTTTGTATTATTAGAATATACTTATAAAAATCACCACAAACTGACCTTCCTTAATGATTCCTCTGCTCTAGGCTGAAGTATTACAGGTCGGCCAAACAATCTTAGCTGTTAGGCCATTAGTGTTTTATGGGTGCCATAAACAAACTGTAATTTCTATGCAACTCAATATGCCTGTCTTTAATATGAGTCTATTTAAAGTTTTGTGTGTCAGGCTTTATGGATTCAACTATCTATGAAATCACAATAACTTGACCTGATTTGACAATGTTGTGTAACAGAAGAAAGCTCAATTGAGAAAGCTCAGTAGCCATCCTGAAATAAAGTTTATTTGTAAACTATTCAAACAAATGATTTTGTAAATAATTTTGATTAATTTATAAATAATTTTGAACTATATTTTTAGTGCATTGCCAATTAAGATTTGCTGTGTTTGGTCAGGTATTGCCACTGAATTGTCATAATTTATTCCAGCAATAGAAAAGAATTAAGTGTGAATTCCGTGTGAATTAGTACATGAAATACCAAATATCCCACACCAATGAAGTGATTGGTCCACTTCTGCTTCTACTGCACATACTAGGTGAGTAAACTGGATTTTCATTCTAAGGAGAACTAGAAAACTTGCTGAAAGATCAAAATATTTTTAAATTCTGGGACAAAATTTGCTTTTATGGCTTAATACATTTGTAGTTTAGGACAACCCAGTGAAAAATAATTTATCATCTCTGCAAGATGTTCAAATGGGAAAACAACCAAGCACACACATTGGTTTTGTAAAAAAAGACAGCAAGTTGTAGTTATTTAACAAACAAAATAACAGATTAAAATAACAGTTTAAAACCAAACAGACTGCATCTCCAATTTCAAAAGCACCACATAAACAACACTTGACAAGTTGCAAGAAATGTCATTACATCCAAATATTCACATCTAAATATGAAAGAAAAACAACAATGTTTTTGTGGCTTGAGTGGCTTAACTGAAAGTTGGATGGAACCACTGATAATTCACTGCTTTCTCCCTACTGATACCAAAATGAAATGATACAGCAGTTTGCTGTAACCAGTAATCTTGGATTCCTCCTGTCTGGGGCTCTGTCCCTGATGCAGGGGGCACCTACAGCGCAGTCTCTCACACCAATCTACTTCTGACAGCAGTGAGTCGAGCAGAAGCTACACAGCCTGGATAGAAAATGGGGTACGTGCTCAGGCAGCCCATGTTGAGCTTTATGCTGCCATACCTACCAGTAATGCTGCACATGCTGCTAACTCTAGGGAACACATACCAGTAGTATGTCATGTTTTCCTTTATCAGCAGCTCGATGGTTGTAGAGCGAGAATCTACTGGTCAGGCTCTATTTTTTGTTCTCTCATGGAGGTTTTTTTGTGTCTAATCAAGTGCATATATTGTCTTAGTTTCATGTGCTATAAAAAGAGAGGTATTTTCTAAAGTCTCCTAAAATTTGTGGATACAGTGTCCTGCACAGTAAATTCACAATGCTGTCATATGCAGTCATGTCTGGTTTTATATCCTCATCTACAGAATGAGGATTATTTTATGTGCTACAATTAACAGGTCACTAAGAGGTTAAATTCATGAATGTCAGTCAGCTATTCTGAAAACCTGAAAATAGAGACAGCATTCAACGAATTGTTTTATTAGTTTCCCCACATGCATCCTGCATAAAGTTTAACTCTACAGAGAGGCCAGGGAGCAGGAGACAGGGAACAGTGATGTTATTGTGCCCAGGGTGGTATCAGAACAATGACCATTATAAGGTGATGATACTTTATCAAGTGAATGGAACAATGGCAGAGGCCTAGCACCCAGTACTCTAATTAGTTGTGACATTATTAATCAGAGAGAAGACCAGTTCTCTGGACTAATTGTGTTCAGCCATTTGTTTTTGTAGGAAATGTGTAGTTCAGTTTAAAGATCTAGTGTACTAAAAATTAGACAACCAAAAGGACTAAAACTCAGCTGAGCTCCTCTCCCAGTGGTACCAGTCAGATACCTTTGTGGCAGGATGCTGAGCACTTCTCAAAATCCAAGGGGAAAGCATGCAGTTTGCAGGATTCATGTGTCATGATTTGTTCTTTGTGAGGAGAAGTCACACTGTTAACATCTAAAACATTTGTTTCCACATTGTCCATAGTACTGGGTGCTCTTCAGGAAACAAAGCAGTTGGACAAAGCTAAATATTGGGTAATTCAAGCACCATTTTTGTATTTATTGATTTATTTGTTTGTTTATAAAAGACTGGCCAGCAGCACTGGAGCTTGTCACACTGAAAACTACTGACCAGTTAATACCCAGTGGGTCTGACGGTACCGGTTCTCCCAAGGACAGAAGATCCTTATGCAGTGAGAAAAGAGGTGCTAAGTTCAGACAGACATCACTTTCCCTTCATAGCCCTCTCCATGCCTTCCCACTATGCTTGCCATGTGCCTTCTGATGTGCAGCAGCTTTTTGGTGAGCAATCTGCACACAAACTGAGAGATAAAGTGAAGCCGTTAGAGCAGGGACTGTGCAGCAGTACAGCAAAGCACGCAGCTGCAGGAGCAAAGGCTTATCTGCTGAACAGAGGGGGCAAGAGGGAAAGCAGGATGTGTAAAAGTAAAATCTGAAATGCAAGATGCAATTCATTTATTTTAGGTGTTAGGAAAAAAAAGGGAAATTAAAGACCTGGAATAAAGTGGAGTAAAGTGGCTTAACTGGCCAGATCAAAAAGTTTTTTCTATCACAAACAGTGTGATAAAAGCAGGAAAGACAGGAAAACAGGTTAATTGATCACATACAATAGTGTTGTCAGCATGAAATAAGTAAGGAAATTAACTTCAGTACCTGAACATGCACAAGAACATAAAGCTTCCTGCAAATACAATGAATATGGTGTACACTGTCCTTGTCCTCTCCCCTCTGCAGTATTACTTCACACAGGTTGAACGGAAGTTCTGTTGCAGCCTTCGGGACAACTGCTAAGTACAACCTTTGAATTGGAGTCTGTGGCAGAGCAGTGAATATGGGAACTGGGATTTAGGCAGCATTCCCCACAGATACAGGTCATCTAGCAGAAGCAGATGTAAGCAGGCTCACTGGAAAGAAGGGACATTGATTAAAGGAAGATGTTGCAGGTGAACATCAGGCCACATTATGGAAGGTTTTATGGGCCCTGTGAGTTGTTAGACACCTTCAATTTCTTTTTCTATCATAGATTTGAATACTAGGACAATTCATCTTGGAAAAGAGGTCAGAAGATCTCTTATCTAATCTCCTGCTCCAACAAGGTCAGCAATGTGATCAGGTTACTCAAAGGTTTATCCAGTTAGGTCTTGAAAACCTCCAAGGCTGGAGACTGTAAAACCTCTCTGGACAACCTGCTCCACTGCTCCACTGTTCTCATCTGCATCTTCTTTTATCACATCTGAGAAATTAATTAATGCTTCCAGTTGCCAGATATCTCCTCAATCTGTTCCTGCTTCATCTTCATTGATAGTGGCACCTTGGAATTGCTGTGGCATTATGATGAAAATAAAACCTAAGGAAGATGATGCCGTGCTAGAAACTTAACCCTTCACCTTTGTTCAGAGGATCGTAAAGCATTAGCTGATGGCACTGTCATGTTATGAGGTCTCACAGTTGGTATATTTAAATTCTGTAGGCTAAAAGGCTAAAGTGTAGTGATTTTAGGAGCATCCATTGGACTTCAGGACAATCTGAAAACATTCTCACTGTCATCAGAACAAGGATTTCAGTCCCCAGGGATGTCTTATGAAGGACAAGAAGCAGCTGTACAAACATTCCTGCCAAAATAATCAACCAAACAGTAACTGGCTGTATATTTTGCACCCTGAGAACTGCAGGGAGCCAGACTAAGAGCAACAGCAATGAAAGAAATAGTTAAGTAGTTAGGGAGATAGAAAAAGACAGCAAGATACTCCATGATACGGATTTTTATTCATTTTGAGGTATGCCAATGTGCCTTCTGAGACAGAGGTCAGGCTGCCAAGCACCTCAGCAAATTAAAAATCAGCAACGTCATCTGGGTCCCAAACAAAGCAATGATAAACGTTCTTCCCACACCTATGCACAGAGGTGTGGCACTCTGGTCTTTCATCAAATCTCTATTTGCAGGAAAACAGCTTGCTAGATAAAGCTACTGCCTAGTAAGAGCCTTTCATAATGTACGCTCTAAACCTGGCTGGGCTCCTTCAATTAATAATTCTTCCTGTCTGAAGTTGGCATTTTTTTAGATAATTCTGTGGACTCTGCAGTGTGCTCAAGGGCAGAATATTGGCCTGATTACACCACACTCCCTCCTCAGACACAATGCAGAATTTTCAGTCAGGATGTTGCAGCTGTTCCACCGCTGTGCACTGCGGTGTTATGCAATAATTTAGGCCAGGAAGTGGAGATTACTTCATACCTTTTGCAGAGTGGGTGAGGATTTATGAAAATTCTCATAGGTAAAGTTTTATTGTACAATTAAACAACAAGCAAATAAACATAAGAAGCAACAGCACTAAAGTCAAGCAGGAAGCCTGCTTAATGACTTTCAAATACAAAGAACTAAAAGTACAGTCTAACATAAAATGACAATAACACATGGAACAAATAAAAATATCCTCAGTCTGTTCATCTCAACTGGTGAATTTACCAGAAATATTTTGCCTGCTATTGGATCATAGAGAAGATGCTCCACAAGCGGTAAGAACTACTTGATCCAAACACACAGGACACTCTGATGAGAAGCAAATTATAAAGAAATAGTGAAATGCTGCTAAATCACTCTCCTATGGATGAGGTCATTTGAAAACAAATGCCATCTATTCTGCTAATCAGAAATTGACAGATATTTAATAAACAAACCCTTGCAAAAAGATATATTTACTGGCTACATCCATACCAAAGTCTTACTTTTAAAGATTAACTAGTTAGAAAATCATTAAAAATGAATTGTATTAATACCTAAGGAGAATTCCTTTTAGTTGTATCTTTCAGTAAAAACAGTAGCAAATGCTTCAGTGGAAAAACAAACAAACAAAAATGTTAAAATGCTGCAATAAAAATGCAGAGAACTTCAGCGAATTCAGATCTCTTTAATTAATCGTGCTAATTAGCATAGTGGAAGCCTCAAAATTGAAGATGATAACCAAAGCTTAGCATTGCCAACTGCCTATCTTCTAATACAAGTCAACTCTAATTGCACTGGCATTTGTGAAATTGTTTTAATACTTAACAGCTAGCAGTAGTTAGGTATAGCACAAGATACTGTGCCATTGTGTTGTTGCCGTTGATTCCTTAAAATGAACATTTGATCCTGCAGCATTTGATCCATTGCATTCATCTAAGTGCCTGACATTTTGGCCTTGCTCTACAGCAGCCAGTGCTACAGAGCAGATTTCAGTAGATGTGCAACTCACCGTTGCTTTTGCACACACCAGTACAGAAGGAGACTGAGGGGCTTGAATCAATTCCTTTCTGACACCTAATGAAGCATGAGATTTGGTTCTCCTTATTCTACTGTACCCTATGACAAAAAATATCATTAGTGCTCGGAAATTAGTCTACTAAAAAAAATCAGGATTTTAAAACTAGGAATTTCTGTGAAATTGCATTTCCCTCACCTTGTGCAACATCAATATTTTCAGTTCTAAATATATTACAACACCACCACCCATCAGTTGTTTTTCTGTTATAAAATTACATTTAAAAGAGGCACCAATCCCTACTATTTGGATGTCTCATTCAACCATTTTTCCAGGTCTTATACAGTTGTAAATAAATTCTCCCACACATCCAACATACAGTACCAGTGAAGTGTGATCAGACAGATAATTACCGTCAACACTGTTAGCAATCATCTTGCCAATCATGTAGCCAGTATTTCCTCATTTGTGTTCTGCATAGGGCTAGCGATGTCAGCAGAGTAGGTGGTGCAACCTGTCATTAGAAGCTCTGCTGGGAAGAGGCTGAATGCTACAAACCTTCTCTTCCCCCACTCCCTCAAATCGCTTCCCTATCTGCATGTTAGAACACAAAACCCTTACCATCAGTAATCACCTTTGTCCTCAGCATCAGAATATGAGACACTCACAACTTTGCAATGGCTAAAAACTGAGTTGTCCAGTAACTGGAGTCAAATCTTCAGCTTTCTTCATCAGCTGTGTGCACCATGCAGCCTTGTCAAACAAAAATCTAAAAGCAGTTTGAATAACACTGAGTATGTTATCAAGATACATTGAAAAATAAGCATATACATTGCATTCTGCATGGTTTTGGAATGGAGTAGTGCCTGAAAGAAAATTGGAAACTGCAGTGATCCCAGATGCATGCTGAGGATTGATTCATTACATGCTGTATGGAAACTGCCTCCCTTTGCTGTTCTGTTCATACGAGTGTTTTAATTCACCTGAGTTTGTGTTTTAATGACTCCTGCAAACCTGAAAAAACATTAGTTGAGGTATCCACGATGATTTAAAAATCCTTTTCAAAACAGCATCTGACTGTTGCTCAGAGGACATCAAGCTTAAGAGAAAACTGTGTATCAGTAGGCAACACAGATCAGAAGTGGAGTAAGAGCAACATCTCTTAAGCTATAAAACTGTTTAAAATTCCTCCTGTTCTCATGAAGTGTTTTTTTTAATTGTTTGTTTGTATGGTTTTTTAAGTGCTTAGTATCACCTAACTTCCTTATTTGTCTTTATTTGACAGATACACAGTTAAGAAATGTGGAATTCTACAATATAATTAAATACTACCAACAATAAATAGAATATCTAGGATTATTATCTAATACAGTATGCTTATGTACATATATGTAAATTTGTATCTCTGTACTCACACACAAACTTGCACACGTTTAAATTTATGCAAATGAGACACTAAGTTCCATTAGAGCCAATGAAAATCCTCCAGCAGCAAGACTTTCATGTGCTGCTTATATTCCCTAAAAGAAGAATGCAGTCACCCAAAAAGTTCTCCACCAGCTCCTCTTGCTTTGCAATCAACAGTCATTCGATTCAAGTTATCTACAAGAGGAAGGCAGCAGAATTTGGCTTTGTGGACTACTATTCATTTAAACAAGAAAGATGCAGATCACATGTCCAGGTTCTTATATAATAAGATGATAATGACTTGAATTACAGTTCCAAATACCAACTACGATAACAAACAAAACATAAATTCCTTTTACAATCCTTACTCAGAACAAGAAATGCATTTCATTTCCCAATGACATGTATGAACAAAATTTTCCAATTTTTCAGGCATTCAAATATATACCTTGTTCTCCAAGGGGTTAGCTGTTAACTCTTTCATTAGAAAAATAAAGCTAGAGCACTAAAGGAGGAAGCATACAGTCTGCAGGAGCCTAGTCTAGGGCATTACTGAAAATAAGCCTGGCAATGTCTCCTGGCAACACTTAACAAACGCAGTAAACCAGTAAGTGTAAGCTACATGCACAGTAACTGAATGCTAGAGCTTTCATTTCTTAGCCAAAAATATTTTCAATGGTCCTATGTAGTGTTGAGGAACTGCTGCATCCATTTCAGTAGCAAACAATCCAGGTTACGCCATATATAGTGGACTTATTTAATAGAGGATTAAACGTCAATTGAATACTTAAGATAAAAGGTAAAGCGAAAAACAAGAAAGAGCAATAATTGTCTTCCTCTGATTTTTAACTCCTTCTAGTTGATACAATTTTTAATCAGATACCTTAATGTAATTTCTGCAGTTGCTGTATAACTCACAGAGTAAATCTGATAGCTGCAAGGGCTATGAGGCCTTTTCAGCAGGTAGTGGCCAAACCTGTCTGCTCTGCTTTAATTGTGCAAGTTACTGTATAAATTCTATAACAGTTGTGACAGATTTATCACTTGAACTCCGCTCACCAATAACCTAAACACAACCTCTGACACTACTGCTCAGGGGCTTGAATGTGGTTTTTTTTTCCTACTGGTACAGAGTGGTCCCCTGCAGTCAAATCTTAACCATTCTCTATGTCTAAGGGTTGCTTTAAATTTTTAATTGTCTTTTGGGTTCTAAACACTGTTCGTAAGAGGATTTTGATCAATTAATTATCTCCTTGATAATGATTTTCAACAGTTCATTGAGGATGGAAACCAGTGGAGAAGGCTAAGAAGATACAAAGGAAATTAAAAACTGTTGCCTGTTTTCCCTTTTTGAGAGAGAACTTTCATCCTTTTGGACTGGAATAATTCTAGAATTTTATGTTCCTTCATGACAATTCATTGCCATGCCTCTACTTTTGTTCTGGTCTGGAGAGAATCAAATGTGGTCACATCTTGCTCATGTTGCTTGCAATTTTACCAAGAGTGGCTCCATAGTTTAGTTTCATATGCTACTACTGGCCATTCTACATCTTCCTCCTTTATGCCATGTACACTGATGCTGACAGGACTGTCACTTCAACCTATTGAGACTGTAAGAAAAATTTGGCAAAGGTTGTTTATTCTAAATTCAGTATTCTTATCTCTGACTTCAGCTGCTAACCAAGGTCACTACTTCTGAGTTTCGGTCTGTCAAGTTACCCTGATACTTTCATATTCTTTAAAAAAGATTTTAAAATTTTGCTGTAACAGTATTAACTGAACCTACATTGTGTGTAGGCTGAGATATTAACTTACAGGAATCTGATGTTAGTTTTGGGTGGTTTTGTTTTCCAGACAGCAACTATACTGTCCTGATTTCAGAATTGCTCAATACCAGTACCTTTCTTCAGAGAAATGTCAGAATATTTACAAAAAGAACGTTACTAGAATGCTCAATGTTACAAAATTGTATGCTATATCTAGGCTACCTCTGTCATATATGATAATGTATGTCACTGGCAGAAAGACCTTTATTCTATTACCTAAGCTACTGGTAAATTCAGAGCCATGGGCAATGTTTTGCTAGATATTCAACAATTAAAATACCTGCCAGGAATTATGCAATGATACCTCTCCCTCCCTTCTGGTTATTCTTGCTACAAATGATGAATTAACATTTTAAAAAATCAGCACTGTGAATACTAGGAACGTAGACAGATTAATGCATTTTCAGTAACTGTACCAGATACAGATTAGACAAACATTTAAAGCCTATCAACAATTACTATCGCTAATATCAACAAAACAATTCCTACTTTCTATGTTTCTGGTAGTTCTGCCTTGGAAGAGAAGGAAACCTTTTGAGGGTTCTTATGCTATCTAAAACATGAGGTTCTTACACCTCACAGTAGTTATAGCCCACTCTTTTGTACTACTATACATCCTTCTTCCTTAATTGCAACAGCTGTAATTACTCCAAAAAGTGTGTTAAAAGTAGGAAAGAGTATAGGATCAGTGATGGTGTTCACAGGAGCATAGCTGGGGAGAGCAGTTAAATCCCAGTGATGTTTAGACTTCAAATACTGTGACAATCATAGTAAAACGTAAGGCACAGCAGCTTGTGACCAGTGAATTTTGCCTTTCCTCAGGTTTTATGTCAACATGGGAAACAGAATAGTTTTTGTTCTGTGATGGCCCAAAATAAATGTTTTTTGAAATCTTTTCTGTGAGCTTTTCTCTCAGAGCTCACCCAGATTTCCTCTCTGTGCTCATCTATCTCAGTCAGGCATTTTGAGTTCTATGGACCCCTAAAGCACTAAGTATCATATTCAACATAAAAGGATGGTGAACAAGTATAACCCTCAAGACTGAAAGTTCTAGTAAGTGTTCCATTATCTGGGTCCCAGGTTGTTCTGCCATGTGTGCAGGCTGATTTGTACCCAAGCTTCAAGCAGAAATAAAAAAAAAGAAAAAAAATAAAGCTAGAGAGGAATAATCACAATGGGTAATGGGTAAATGGGAAGCCCTCAGAGTAGCCTAAGACAGAAACAATGAAGTTTAAAAATCAGTGAAGCCCAACAAGCCATTTGATAGCATGGCTTCTGGGACATTAGAATTCGAAAAAACAAGAGTTGCCTTTCAAATAACTCCCCTCTCCAAACCTGGAAAAACAATCTCTATCCTTGGTGTCCAAGGCACTGTGTTTACTCACTAGCAAAAGCCAAGTCCAAATGTACATGACAATGAGAACAAAGGCACAAAAAGCACATGAGAGCAGCACATTTAATAAAACAATCCAGGCAAGATCCTGACCCAGCTGGGTGTCTCAGAATGAACATCCTTACCTTCACTCTTGCCTTAGAGAGCTTTGCAAATCTATTATGCATTTCCCCCTTTCTCCAGCCTACTCTGACATGTTCTGGTGTGCTCAGGCTCACACTTAGGCAGGTCCATTTGGTGTCTATGGAACATGCTTTATGGGACTGTAACTGTCTCAGCTGAAATGACTAAGTCCCTGACTCCAGGAGACCCATGCTTTAATAACACAACAGGCTGCTACTTCTGTACCTTCAGCCCATCCTGCTCAGGCCTGTCTCCTCCTTCAAAGCAATCTAATCTCTATGCTTTATCTTCAAGAAAATATCAGTTGTACACAGTATTAAATACAGCACTTACTGTCAGGGAGGCACTCCCAGCAGGAAAGAGAAGCAAGCACATAATTATCTCTAGTCTTCTCCAGGCTTCCTAGCTCAGCTTCCAAAAAGAAGACTTACTGGGCAGGCTGATCTTCACTCAGAGTGTTTTTGGTGCCATTCTCTTTTCCTTTTCTCCCTAGCACCGATCTGTTTTGTATCAAGATGCCCAATCCAAAGTAATGCAAAGGAGGCATCAGTCCATTCAGTGTCTTCGAGCAGTTCTAACCTCTCATAACCCTGCTGTTTGGTGGCATCAACAGAAGAGCTTCCAGTATCCAGGCACCAGGCTTCCATCTTCATACTGCAAACAAAGCGTTCGTTGTTGTAAGACAGAGCACTTGATTTTTTAATGTCCCTGAAGATTCACTGCTCAAAGTGTGTATCTGGAAATCTGATCCCATATTCAAACTAGACTGTTACTATAGTAAATGTGGGGGGGGATTCAAAAGCCTGTGAGGGACTGCCCTGCCAGGTTATAAAATCTCTACAGCAAAAGGGAGTTCATAAACAAGAGACAAACCCAAATCTTTTAGTTCTACCTTTCTAAGTGAAACTACCACTGATGTGAATTTAACGCTCTTTTACACTCAAATGAAGTGCTCAAGTTGTTCTGCACTAAGGGAGAAAAAATTATGAAAATTAAAGGTCAAGCTCTTCTCAACTATAGCAACGTAAGACCTGGAGAAAAGCTCTTGTATTCATCTTCAGATTTACATTGAAGAACACAGAGTGGACTTGGAAAAGTCTATTTTTAAATCCCCCTCATCAGATGAAAGACTGATGGGAGTATTTTACAGACAAGCTGCTTGGTTCAGCACTTTTAGAAGCTTTAAGGAATGCAATCAGATCGTAAAAACTGAGAGACTGATGATAATTCTCAGCTATTTTGACAACAGCCTTAAGATCGTCCCTGTGAAAGTGATGAAATTCTGTTTTAAATTAGAAAATTAAGAATTTCACATGTGTGACCTACGCAGAAGTTTTGTGCAAAGGAGTTCTCAGATTGCTTTAATAGTGTATCAGAACTAAATGCCAAAAAAATGATTGTACTTCAAGCTCCTAAAAGTGCCCAGACTTCTTGTTTTACTTGCAGTGACAGGACTTTTAAGTAGAATGATTATAGGGTTTGCAAGATTTCTTGTGCAACTGAAAATCTAGATACTTAACCTAAGGAAACAAACCACAACTTTACCCAGGTTCCAACACAGAGATATAAATCCCTGGCTGTGCAAATTAACCTAACTCCCTACAAATCCTAATGTCTCAGACAAATTAGCAGAAGGATTACCATAAGGTAAACACAACTAATTTTAACAATTCAAGTTTTCTTAGACCAGCATGAGTTAGAAAATTATTAAAATATAGGTTCTGCTGAGAAATTAACAGGGACTGATGTTACATGTCAGAATCTACTCACATGTAACAATGTCTGGATACAAAGCAACCCAGGATCAGAATTGAAAATGTTCCAAAACAGGCAAAAACCTACACAAATTCAAATAGCCTTTGACTGTGCTCTCCCCTTCCAGAGACCTCACCCACGTGTGTTATATCCCTGGCTCCACTGTTTCTCGGACAGTCTCTGAGCAGCCCGCACAGTTCCGGCTTGCTCTCTTGTGGCCAACGTTAGAGCTACAATTGTCCTGGTACTGTTGCGTTGCAGGGACCTCTGTGAGTGGCTCTTCTGAAGCTCGGCAGGTTTCCTCAGTCACTTACAGCCGAGCCTAGTGAATGACTTAAAAATTTGAACCCACAACCGGGTTACTGTGGTTTGACATGTTACCAAGCACGAGCTGAGGTACAGAACCGAGTGCACGCGGATTTCTAGCCCACAGCAAAGAATGGGAACCTGGCACTGCTGAGTCTCAAAGGCAACATCAGTCCTACCCTGTACCTCTCATGTCTGTGAAGTCATCTGACACAACTGCACAGACCATATCCTGAAAACAGGTCTTCAAGACTCGTGGTGTTTTTAGAAGGATGGCCTCACGTTTTCAGCGTCCTTTTAACAGCCGCCTTTCAGAGCTTGAGCTTGGTTATTTGAGGATACTGTTTTGGGCATGTGTTTGCTAACAGGTGACAGCACCTTCAAATACTTTCTGGCGTTGGTAACTGGTTTGTAACTGTTTACACTGTTTGCTGGGTAATTTGTGCTACTGTGTATATTTTTGAAGGTGCCAGATGCTGAAAAAGTGAGGCCTTTAAAAGACTGAAACATTCCTTGATCTTTTATTAACATTCTGTCAGGCATCATAATTCTTAAAAAAAGTAGTTTTATACTAGCAAAAAGAAAAATAGTTTAGAACACCAGAGCTGGCACAAGAGCACAGACGCAAGCAGATTGACCAGAGATGTATCCAGTATGATTGTAATTTCAGGAGTGATCTTGCTGCAGGAATCCATTCATTTTAAAAAGGACTTATCAAAAGCCCATTCCATATCAGTAGAGGAATCAGCAATTTGTGCTAAGACCAGAAGTTGAAAACATTCCACATTTCCTATTATGCCTCAAGACTACTATCACCACTCTTCTGAACAAACCGATAAAACTGAGTGATGGATTTTTGATTAATAAACATTAACTGCATTTATTACTGAACATAAAAAGGATAATCATTACAGACATTATACTTTGACTACTGGGTTACTTGATCATCAACCTTTGTAACATATCAACAACAAATAAAACACTCGGGCAGCCGAGGGCTGGGAGTTACTCAGATTAAACAAGTTACTCAACAGAACAAGAGTGACAAACTACAAAGCACACTGAGCAATGTCACCAGAACTGTTTTGTGTGACCCAGATAGGCGTTTTTCTTCTAGAATTTGAAGGACAAGCCTCAGAACCACTCCAGCTCCAGGGCATCAATTTCCCAGCAGCTTCAGTTCTTCTGCTTTTTGGGAGTGCCAGAATCCCACAAGCACTGGTGCATTGCAGAGAAAAAAGGATCAGCTCCCTGACCTGTCCCACCACACAGTCTCATACACAGCCATGGTCATGCAAGGCTGGAGGCACAAGTGGGTGGTTGTAAGTGGAGAGAAGAGCAAGACTGACCTTTTCTGAAGATATAACCTCAGTTTCTCTTTCTGTTAAAGGTAAATAAGCAAATAAGGGCAGCATTTGCAAGTTACTGCATTGTCAAATATTCCTATAGCCAAATTGTCTTTTTTCATGCTTCTACTAGGAGCCAAAATCTTCATTCTCCCTAAGCCACTGTAAAAAATTCCAATCGATGTCACAGACATTCAAACCAAGCTCGTGGATACCACCAAAACAAGGTATAATCTTGCCACAAGCTCTAAGAATTATCAAAATATATAATACATATGCTTATGTGAGCCACAAAGCAGCAAAAGTCAACACTCCTACATCACTTATGAAAGTAGCAAATATTTCAAATGATTGATGAAGATTTGAACTATATTTGCACTGCAGTTTTGGCACAAGGACTTGGGATAGATATCTCATAAAATCCTACAACTGAGCTGTCATTAGCACTCTGTAAGCTTGGAATTACTCTTGAGTGTTTAGAATAATTATACAACAATGTGTAAAAAGAAGGGATAAAAATGAGACAAAAGCCCCAACTGTAATATTCCTACATTAGCCACCTTGATAAAGTCTTACCCAAAACTCCCCACTGATATCCCCTGATACTCATTAACAAATATATAATCTATTTTGTGTGAAAATTAGCAGACTTCTGATTTCCTGAGATAGGCATTCATTCACCAATTAACTTAGTAATTAGAACATGTAATTATTTTCATAAGTAAGTCAATTTCTTAACTTAATTTTTTACTCCTTATTGGTGCAACAGAAAAATATTTTCAAAACCTTCTGGTCATGGTAATTGGCTCCTTATACCATTTCTCAACCTAAATTTATTTAGGATAGTGACTCATGATAATAGTATTTGTCCTGCTATTGTTGCCCTGTCACTTAAACTTGTCCCATGATATGTGTATAAAGACAGGAAGAAGAATGCATCACTGTGATATACCTACAGTAGAGTGGAAGAGACAGAAATGTTAAGACCATCCTAGGTGGATGGCCTGAAACATTCACCTTATACAATAATAAAATCATGTGTCTGGTTTGGGCTGGAAGGGACCTTAAAGATCATCTCGTTCCAACCCCCCTGCCACGGGCAGGGACACCTTCCACTAGACCAGGTTGCTCAGAACTCCATCCAATCTGGCCTTGAACACTTCCAGGGCTGGGGCAGCCACAGCTTTTCTAAACAACCTGGGCCAGTGTCTCACCATCCTCAGAGGGAAGAATTTCCTCCTAATATCCACTCTAAAGCTGCTCTCTGTCAGTTTGAAGCCATTCCCTTGCCCTGTCACTACACGCCCATGTAAAAAGTCCCTCTCCGTCTTCCTTGTAGGAACATATAATAACGATGAGCATAATGAAACATACAATGCTCATATCTGCAAATAATATATCATTCATATCTCCCCTGGAATACCTTTAAGCAAACCGCCTAAAGGTGTTCAAGAGCCGAGGGCAGCTCGGGGTCACACCGCACCGAGCCCTTCCTTTCCTTTTCCGGGTGTTCCCTCACGCTCCACAAGGGGCACAGTTTCCAAGCCTCATTCCAAACATCTTTCCCACATTCAGCCTGTCCCGATGTCCTCAGGGACAACGGTGTGACACGACCCCCGCGGATTTCTGTCCCGAGCGGGTGGGAATCCCCTGTTGGGGGGGG
>VXAY01003121.1:2273461-2295946 GCA_013399855.1 Oxyruncus cristatus | reverse complement strand
AGCTGAGCCGGCGGGTGAGCCCTGTCCTGCGGGGGCCGGGCCGGTCGTCCCGGGTGCGAGTAGCGTGAGGGAGAGGAGGGCGGGGGCTGCCGGGGGCCGGGGATCCTGTGCCCGGGGCTGTGCTGTCGTTTCCCGAGAGCGCCCCGCGTGTAGCCAGCCCGTGTCGCCTCGCTGGAAGCTTCTCAGGTTGTCACTTCGAGTCTTACTGCTCCGAGCTGAGATTGAAGTGTCAGGTGAGGCGCAGTGAGGGTTTTCTCATAGAATCACGGAATCCCATGTGTTGGAGGGGTCCCACAAGGATCATCAGAGTCCGGGTCCTGGCCCTGCACAGAACCATCCCCGAGAGTCATACCATGTGCCCGAGAGTATCATCCAAACACCTCTCGAACTCTGTCAGGCTTGGTGCTGTGACCACTGCCCTGGGGAGCCTGTTCAGTGCCCAACCACCCTCTGGGGCAAGAATCTCTTTCTAATACCCATCTAAACCTCCCCTGACACAACAGGGAGGCCATTCCCTCGGGTCCTGTCGCTGGTCACCACAGTGATCAGTGTCTGACCCTCCTCTTCCCCTCCCGAGGAAGTTGTAACTGCAGTGGGGTCTCCCCTGTGTCTCCAGGCTGAACAGACCAAGTGCCCTCAGCTGCTTCTCATACAGCTTCCCCATACCGCTTCTCTGTAGTACCAACTTCATCCTTATCTGCCCGAAAAATCCCAAGGGATTCCAGACACAGAGGTTGGTGCTCTTCATGAATTCACTCCCTCTTCCCTGGTGCCCAGTATGGAATCTATCAAGTCCTATGGAACTGCTTTCCCTCAAAAAAAAAAGCTTATTGCAACCTTGCAGTATCTGAAGGGGCCTTCAGGGAAGCCAGAGAGGGACTCTTCATCAGGAACTGTAGTGATAGGACAAGAAGTAATGGGTACAAATGGAAAGATGGAAACTTTAGGTTAGATATTAGGAAGAACTTCTTTACTATGAGGGTGGTGAGACTCTGGCACAGGCTGCCCAGTTGGTTGTAGATGCCCAGGAGGTTGTAGATGCTACAACCCTGGTAGTGTTCAAAACTAGGTTGGATAGGGCTCTGAACAACCTGGCCTAGTGGGGGGTGTCCCTGCCCATAGCTGGTCTTTAATGTCCATTCCAACCTCTTAACATTCTGTGATTCTGTGAAGAAATGACTTCTGTATGGCCATAATGTATAGAGCCAGTGGTGTTTTTGATTGCCTGCGGAGCTACAAAGCTGGGACGTTACAGAGCTGCAGGTTGATGGTTTAGTCCATAGCAAAGCATGGCAGTGCTGTTTTGCCTGTTGGTATCGTAGATATGAGACACTGATGTAGCTGCTGGAGAAATTGTACTTCCAGTGTGCCAGTTCAGTTTGGCTAACCTCCCTCTGCAGTAGCTTCCCACCTCAGCACCAATTCCAGGAGACACAAAGGAATAAAAAAACCCAAACCATATTGTTTACTTCTAACAAAAAGCATTAAGTGTCCTCTGACCAGATTTTCTTCCAGTTTTTGGCTTTTATGACAGTCCGTTTTATTGCTTTTTACCATTCAGAGCTGTCGTAAAAGAAAATGGGAAAACCTGCCACATCTGTCAATGCAGCATAGAGTGGTAAATCCCACTAAGGAAGTAATACAGAAATCCAGAGCAGTAGAAAGGCTCCCATTGCTCTTAATACAGTTTTAGTGTATCTGGATTTTCATTAATTTCAATTTGAATCTCTAGCATACCTGTGATTATAAAGTGTATTCTTGATATTATGCTAAATTTGTTTTCTAAAGTTATTTGATGTCGTATTAGTTGTTTATATGAATTCTTTTCTTCTGGGGGAGAAAAATGTGCTCTCTGATAATAAATAGCTAGAGGTACTCTGGCTTCCCAGTAATGATTGCTTTTGAGGGGAGGAGAAGTACCAATGCATGCAAGATAACCTGTTTCTAGAGCTGTTACTTTAAGTACTTCATTTTTGTATTTACTTTGTCTTCAGTGGTTCATTTGGAGAACAGCAGCTGTATATGCATGTAGACATCTTAAAATATCAGTAAGAATGTTCACCACTAGGATTATAACACAGTGGTTTATTTTTAATAATTAAAGTGCATCTTTCACCTTTCAGATTAAAGAGCAGAAGGTTGTAGTAGATGAGCTTTCTAATTTGAAGAAGAACAGGGTAAGTATTTACAAATTTGCTTTTGACTATTTCATTTTAGAGGAGAAATAAGCACAGAGACAAGAGGGGAAACAAAATCAGAGTATGCTGTCTTTAATTTGTTTTCATACAGATTTTAATACACATGTGGTCTGCTGTTCTCAGAATAACTTGTCCTGCAAATGATTTGGTTATGTACCCTTGTGCAGTGTGACACAGCGTGTTGTGTGGGTCTTTTGCCTTTTTATGCTTTGTCTGAGTTATTTCACTGAGATATTTGAGTCGATCAGAAGACTGCGTGAGGTATTTTTACTTTTTCTGTGCATGTGTTTAAATTAGAAAAGAGAAATGCAGAATAGTCATGGGTTGATTGTTAAATGGTTTTGATGGTACATCTTTAGAGTGTTGGTGTTGTTAGGGCAGAACTTGTACTTCTGACATTAAAGTGAAGCCTTGGTAGACCCGCACCAGCTTCTGCTGCAGTGTGGTTCAGAGTCTGTTGCTGTGACTTAATAAGCATGGCTTTTGTGTTGCAGAAAGTTTATAAGCAGCAACCCAACAGCAACATATTCTTCCTTGTGGACCGAACAGAAACGCTGTCTCAATGCAAAAGTAAGTTTGCAGCGTAAAGGTAAATCAAATGATTGAATATTTAAAAGCTGTATATTAAAATGAAAACCTGACAGCTGTATGTCAAATACAAAATAAACTTCAGACACCTGCTTGTTTTTCTGGACTGGATAAATGTGAAAATGTTTTCACTTAATTTATGGATGTTATAACAGAGCAAGTGCTGAAGATAAAGAGGGAGAACATCAGCTCCACAGTGGAGTCATTATTATTAGTGCCCTTTGGGCAGCTGTGTAGCACTGTGTCCCTTAAAAAAAATTAAAATTGTACAGGTTGAGGAGAAAGAAAATAACAAGTTTAAACGGGAGGTTAAACTAGAAATCTTTAGTTGAAACAATGGGTCTGTGGGATTATGGAGATAGGAGAATGGATAATAGAGGTGATGGTGGAAGAAACATTAGAAATTTATAAACTTAGAAGTATAAATTTTATTTTCTGGATTAAACAATTGCTACTTTCAGTTTCTTTGATTTGGGTTAATAGTGTTGACATTTTAATCAGCAACCCCCTTTTCTTACTACAAACATGTAAGTCATAGTGATTATATAGGCAATAGTTGGCCTATGATAATGTGATTTTCTTTGGGGGAAAAAAATTATAAACTTTGTGTAATTAAGAGAAATAAGCTATAGTCATGATGGAATACAAACTTAGCACTTTGGTTAATTAGCATTTCATTGAACAAGTGGCTGGAATTACTTGTTTCTTAGATATAAACTTTTCTGTTTATGAAACTGATTATTTGTATAATACTCTCTTACACAGATACATTAGATGAATTAAAGAAGGCACACCAGGAGATGGAAAATTCAGAAAAAGCTAAAATGAAGAAGTAGTTCATGTGAATTCCAAGTCACAATGTGTGGTATTTGTTGTGTTGTTACTTTGTGTGGCCAATGTGCTATTCCTGATTTCGTTAGCGAAGACACACTCCACCGTCTTAGAAGAAGAGGACCAGACAGTAGCCAACAGTTGATAAAAACTGCGTCAGATCTCTCTTACAAATGTCTGTTTTCTGGCCACGTACTTCGCTTGAGGGGACTGGTGACTCCTCAGCCTCTAGAAGATGCCAATAACAACGTTTTTCTTTGGAATGGAGAAGTTTTCAATGGAGTGCGTGTAGGAGATCTGGAGAATGACACTCAAGTAATGTTTCATCATCTCACGTTGTGCAGGAGTGAAGAGGACATTTTGTCACTCTTTTCATCACTGCGGGGTCCCTGGTCTTTTATTTATTACCAAGCATCTAGACACAGTTTGTGGTTTGGTAGAGATTATTTTGGTCGTCGTAGTTTGCTTTGGCGCTTCAGTCGTGAGCCTGACAGTGCTTTCTGCCTCGCATCTGTAAGTGGTTATTCTGAACCAGGCAACCGGTGGCAAGAAGTCCCAGCATGCGGAATTTTCAAAATTGATCTCAAAGCTTGTGCAACAATTAAATCTTTGTCTTTAACATTGTTTCCATGGAAGCACTGCTACATAGAGAAAGCAGCAGAAGAAACATTCATTAAGGTTCTTGACCAAGTGTCAAAAGATTTGCCAGGCCACGTCCACCTTGGGTTGAATGAATCAAAGCTATGCCTCAGAGCACCAGTTATCCCCTTAAATACAACAATTTCTGAAGCTTCAGGTGACTGTCCAGGCACTAATAGTAGCAACATTATCCATGTGGTTTCTGTAGAAACCCTCCAAGGATTTCTCGCAGAGGAACACAAGAAAAAATTAGTGTGTCAGCTTACTGATGTTTTAGGTGAAGCAGTCAAGAGACGAGTTTTATGTCTCTTTAGAGATCAAGATCAGGGAACCAGAGACGTTCCAAGCATGTCTTGTAAGAAAGCACATGTTGCAGTGCTCTTTTCTGGTGGCATTGATTCTATGGTTATTGCAGCCCTTGCTGATAAACATGTGCCTTTGGAGGAGCCAATTGATCTTCTCAACGTAGCCTTCATGATGAAAGAACAAGCTAAGCACAAGGGTACCACTAAAAGACACACCAACCATGAAGTGCAGCTTGATTCGCTTTGTCCTCAAGACACTTGCCGAGATCTTGATGCTAAAAGTGGTGCTGATTTATCTTGCTTCGATGTTCCTGACAGAATCACTGGTAGGGCAGGACTGAAGGAATTAGAAGCAATTAACCCTTCAAGAACCTGGAACTTTGTGGAAATTAATGTTACACTAGAGGAATTGAAAAAGATGAGAGAACAGCGCATTAATCACTTAATCTATCCACTGGACACAGTCTTGGATGACAGCATTGGCTGTGCAATTTGGTTTGCTTCCAGAGGGGATGGTTTTATTAGTAACCAAGGAAAACTGAAACCATATAAAAGTCCTGCAAAGGTGCTGATTTTTTTGTTTATTTTCTGCCTTATGTTTGTAAAACGTAAGTTCTGACTTACAAATGTAAAAACAGTTCTGTTGATTCAGAAATCACGTGGGATCTTTGCTATTCATATGGTTTCTGAAATGCAGTGACAGAATGTAGAATAGATCTGTAATTATAATCCTTTTGTAATTCTAGAGTTAAAAACTGCATTCAGTTCTGTTGTCATGTAATGTGTAGGGCTTTCCAGTGAACTTGGATAAGCAACAACATGACTAGGAAAGAAATAATAACCATCATCTGTAATTTTCAGTGTTTCATTTCCAATAGCGGCTAACAGCTATTCAGTCCAAACTGTGTTAACAAATTTAGAGATAAATGTTAGTGAATTATTAAGTAATGTTTTGTGTCAGCATCCCACCACTTGTCAAAATATTTTCTTATTTAAGCATGCTATTGATGGGACAAAATAGCAAATAGCATAGGCAGAAAAGATAATGGCATCTTTTGTAATTAGAATCTGAGTGACAGAAATACAGAAACTCGCTCTTTCCTTTTTGTATCTTCATGTATGTACTATTAAGTAAAATATTTTTAGTAACAAGGTGATTTTCTTGGGAATTTGATTTTGATTTCTCACTTCCCTATTTCTGATGGTTTTCATAGGGAAGAACGAACTGTTTAATTTCTGGAATTTACAAGCCAACTGCCACCTTTGCTTTATGAGGCTCCTTTTACTTTTCTAATAGTTGCTAGATCCTAAAACCATAAGAAATCACCGACAACTGAAATCCCAACAAACGCAGTAGTTTGCTTAAAAACTACTACTGTAGAACACAGTTGATTCAGTTGGCAGATCTACTTAAGGATGTGCATCTCAGATTTGCAAAACATACAAATTCATCTTAGGTCCAGAATATGTTGAAATGGGCCATGAGTTAAAAAACATAAAGCGGAAGTGTCATTTTCCCATCAGCTACCTACTGCTGTATTGGTAAAAAAGTAGTTGGCCGCTAACTGGTATCAGATTAGTAAAACACACTTGACTGTTAAAAGGCTTCCCCTTTTATAGTGACTTGCTGTTGAAGGCACAGCAATGGGTCAGATGTAGCAGTTGTTTCCATACTTACTGAGGAGACGGAACATTATGAGCCATTTTTATTTTGTGTAATGCATTGTACTAACCCATTAGCTGGTAAATTAATCTGGGCGTACATTCAGATAACTATTTAGAATATACGACGTAATCTTTAGAAACAAATTTTTTATATAAAGGCTGGTGTTTAACAAATGCTGTTTATTGTAATAGAAACTGACAGAGACATCCTTCTATGATACTGGTGTATTTGTGGTGCATAGGACATTATTTTGATGTTTTTCCCTTGCGTCAGCAGAAATGTCTGTGTGTACTTTTAGGTCTGATTGTGAGCCTATTGCAAGTTTCCAGTGACTTTATTGGAAACTCTTTCAGACTTTGTAAATGGGTAAGGCAAATCCCATTGTGATAAGTAATACCTTTAGAGGATGTGTATTAAAATTAATATCCTTAAGGTGTAGTTAAACATTTAAGATCTGTTACATATTAACTTGCACAGATACTAAGATGTGTTGTATTCTGTTTCTTTAGGTTGTGCTTACAGGAATTGGAGCAGATGAACAGCTTGCTGGGTATTCTCGACATCGTGTTTGCTTCAAAAAATGCGGCTTAGAGGGTCTGAACAAAGAACTTGAAATGGAGTTAGGTCGCATTTCTTCCAGAAATCTGGGTAGAGATGACAGGATTATCGGTGATCACGGAAAAGAAGCCAGGTATTATTGTTTTAACGTGAAGCAAAACTGGTTTTGCAGGTTAGATGCAGTATTTAACACTCCAACAAAAAGCTTAATTGAAACTTCTGTGTGTTTTATTCTCTAGTTCTGTTGCAATTTTGTTAATGTGTATTGTGTTGTGGAGTTTTTTGGTTTTGCTTTTTAAAAGGTAGTCCGTAGTACTGTGGGAGAGTTACTTAAGGAAATTTAGTAACTTGACTTCCATCTAGAGGTTTTAAGAAGCAGCAACAGATGAAATAGGAAAAATCAAGTACATTTTATCATTCTAAGCGGAACAGCCTCATGCACAACTTTGAGGTGTTCTGGTGTGGTCGTTTGGGGATTGACTTTGCAGAATGACCACATAATGTAAAAGCTGTGTATTCTTGTCCATACAGTAACGCCATGGCAATATCCACTGCATTTCCTGGTGTTAAGTCTGAATAGTTAAAAAATCCTTTTATTTGTGTTTACTTCCTCCATGCTACCACCAACTTGCAAAAAATTCCTTAGTTGTTGTCCAGTAGCAGAGGCCTCTCAGGTGCATGAGAGTTTTTTTCCTGTTATCTTAGTGCCAGTATTTTTACAAATCTGTTCTTNTTTTTTTTCCTCCCTTCTCTTTCTCCCTCTGGACTGTTTTTGAGGGAGAGAGGAGGAGAGGCATTTGTACATATATAAGTATGCTATTATAAGAAAACTAGTTAGAGTTGTATGTATATATGTATATATGTAAGTATTCCCCTTAGTTCTGTAGTGTAGCAATAAATCTTAGTATTACCCCCATTTCAAGGTGATCTGTTTTGTCTGTGCAAACTCTTCCTAATTAGTAGCAAAATTTATGGGTTGATAACACTGTGCAGAAAGCACAGGGGCTAAACCTATGACATTCCTCCATGCTACCACCAACTTGCAAAAAATTCCTTAGTTGTTGTCCAGTAGCAGAGGCCTCTCAGGTGCATGAGAGTTTTTTTCCTGTTATCTTAGTGCCAGTATTTTTACAAATCTGTTCTTAGCTGCACATTTTCATTATAGCACAAGAGCAGTTGCAGTGGTGGGCAGGCAGTGCTGTTAATCATGCATGGAATTAGGTATGAATGCCTGGAATTCAGAATGGTGTCAGAATCTGTTGGGTAAATATTTTTGTTTCGAAGTTTCAGTGTAGCTTCACACAGTATTTTTAAATACTTAGGAGTTATCTTGAGAAGTGTTACTTAAAGATTTGTCTTGCTCTTCCATTGTAGTTTCTGATGTTCTTCGTGATTTTCCTTCTGTATAAACCCACCATTTCTGATCCTTGTTTTTACTGTTCTCTTTGCTTGACTTTGAAAACTTCCAGGCTTCTGAGTGTAAACATGATATATTACGGGGTTTCTCTCTCCAGGACAGTGTAACTGCTTTGGAGAACTGTCTCAGTACTGTGACACTAAGATTTAAGGTACATCTATAGTTAGGAATTGATACAGACTCTGAAATCTTTGCATGTGGTAAAGGGGAAAACCAAACCCATTTGTATGAAGTTTTTAAGGGGTCTTTCCCCATGTGTACCTTTCTTTCAGGTTTCCTTTTCTTGATGAAGATGTTGTTTCATTCCTCAATTCTCTGCCTGTCTCAGAAAAAGCCGACTTGACTCTACCTCGGGGAATGGGTGAGAAACTGATCCTGCGCCTTGCAGCCAAGGAGTTGGGCCTCACAGCCTCCACTGTTCTGCCAAAAAGGGCCGTACAGTTTGGATCTCGGATTGCAAAACTGGAGAGCCACAGGGAAAAAGCATCTGACACATGCAGCAGGCTGAAGTTGTTTTCAGTAGGTGAATTATAGAACTACATCTTGAGATATATCTATTCTATTGGCAAATGCAGTAAATCTTTGGGGTTTTCTTAGAGTGGTTGGTCTGGTTTTTTTATGCACTTGGATGTTATTTGTATTAATCGTCAAGGTAATACATGTAGATACGTACTTTTAGTAGAGACTCACTATGAATGCATCCCTGGAGGGAAGGGAATACTGAGCTTTGGGGAAGAGAAGACAGCCAGAAGTTGGCTTTCCCACCTTTCCTAATGTCAGTGTTGCCAATAGCATGTTGAATCCGTCCAGTTTGTCACATATATTGAATTCAGTGCATTGCTTCACGGTAGAACCCATTCCAACCTCTTAACATTCTTTAGAAGGTTTTGGTTGTGGTGCTGGAAGGGAGGGCACGCTGAGGAGCTGGCCTGGGTTGCCAAAGCCAAAAAGAGCTGAGGGTCTGGGGTCTTGTCGGCTCTTGGAAGATCTGCCCTCCAGGCATCATCAGACATCAAAAAACAGACATCACACACCCCCCCGGCTATTTTGGGGCCATCCTGTACAACCTCACAGTTTTTGGCCAGTTCTGCAGGGGTGGGTTGGTTGGCAGTCCCCAGCCTGGTGCTCCCTATATTCCCAGAGAAACTGGGAATTCCCCTCTAGGCTCTTAGTCCATTATTGACTCCCTAGCTTGTCTCTCTTTTTTAGCTTTACCTCTGCTGCTTTTGCTTCTAATTGTTTTCCAAGGAAGATCTCTTTCCTACAAATCAAAAAAAGGTCTCCCTGGAAAAAAAAAAAGGCACTCTGGGTGGGTACGTGGATGCAATCAGGGGGTTGAAATAGAAATGTGAATGGACTTCCTCTGAAGAGAAGCTTGAGTTAGCTTGTCTTCCGAATTGTGTATGGAAGGATTGCATTGTGATTAGCTTTACTGAACTTTTTTTTTAAAAAAAAAAAAAAAAAGAGAAATCTAAAAGGCACTATCTCTGTACCCCAAAGTTTTACCTTTGTGTAAGGAAGAAGAGGCTTCTTACAGCAGCAGCAGAAAATCAGGTACTGCTGAAATTCAGTTGCACTGGCACAGCAAACACATTGAGATCTGTCTGAAAATCTTTGCGCTCAACTCTTCAGTCATGGAAGTCGGTATTTTTTTTAACATGTAGTGTCAATTACAAACTTTCTATGAATTATATATTATATTGATAAATTATAGATATTATAAATACATGATTTTATTATAAGTTATGAAGTGTAAACAATGGAGGTATTTTCATTTGTGTAAGTTTGGATTTATTAGGAAGTGCACTTTTAATTTTTTTTTTTTAGTTGTTAATAATACCAACAACGCTTAGTTGTGGAATAGTAACCGGAATCACTTTGGTGAGAGGACACAGCATTTGTTTCTCTAACAGGTGATTTTCAACACTAGTAAACAAAGTACTGTCAGTAAACATAACAACACTGAAACAGTTTTTATTGAACAATTTATATATGCATTTACTAAGTTACTCTTTAAGATGCCAACCATCGTATCTTTTTTAATTTTGGCAACTTGATGGAATCTTCTTCAACTCTTTTTGAAATATCAATTCCAAGGGGAGCTCTAGAAAATAAAATTATGTATCTGTTAAAAATAAATAACATCATTGCTATATCACACAGATGTACAGCTTCACAGACCTTTTTTACAATTACAGTCACAGTATTTCTGCACGTTCCCTGCACTGTAAGACTGTGTGACTGTTAAAATCGTCTGTCTGAAGCTGTACTTAGAAACATCTTTACACTTATCTTATAATTTTTCATGTGAAAATTCTAATTTTTTTTTTTTGTATTGAGACCGTCCAAGTCTGTTTTCCTGAAAATGGAATGGGAAAAAAACCTGAGAAAAAGCCCAAGTTTAAGACCAGCTGGTACTTTTGAGATACTAGAATTTTGTTTGGCCTTAAGCCTAAGAACTACTTAAATCCATAGGGCAAGTGTTACCTAACTGGTCTTTAATAAAACCAGTATTATCAGCTAAAAAAAAAAGTAGTATCAGATGAGACTGGATGTGGCACTTAGTGCCATGGTCTAGTAACCGTGGTGGTGTTGGATAAAGGGTTGGACTTGATGATCTCAGAGGTCTTTTCCAACCCGGCTGATTCTATGGTTCTATGATAGATGTTAAATTTTTTTTTAATTGATTGCTCATTATGAATACACAGCTGGACTTGGAGCATGTTGACTTATGCCTGTGGTGACTGAAAAGCTAAGGGAGAGTATTGCAGCTTAACTGGCTCCAGTTTTCCTGTACCACAGTGGTAGTAGGAAAACACACAGAACTGTCATGATGTACGGTAATTTAAGTTTCTGAGCCAAACCAAACATAAATGCCAGCCATGATCATTTGTATTTCACAACTATGTCGAACAGTAACTTTTATAAGTGTTGCAAAGACGCTTCTCAGCAGCCTCTGCCACTTTTTAGTGCAACCTCCTTCCCCTTTCAGTGACCCCAGTGAATCCTGAGGGAACAGACTGTGAGTGAGCAGTCACTTACTTGGGTTCATAGCGGATGTCATCGGTCCTGTGTAGAACACCAAGTCCTGCACGCAACCTTTCAATGCCATTCCTGAGCAAGAAAGCAATACGTAAAATATTTGTCATAACTCTGAATATGGCACGTGGTTCAGTCACCACAAACAGTTGTTCTTGACTTTGATGTCAGCTTTTAAAGAACATTATAGAAGCACACGCAAAGAGAAACAACTCTTACCATGCAATCATAACACCATTATCAGTGCACAGTCTTGGAGGAGGACACAGTAAAGCAAAATCATTTGCATCTGCCAAATTCTGTAAACCTTTTCGGATATACTGATTACTTGCAACTCCTCCTGATACAACCTGACAGCAGTGACAAAAAAAAAGGCATTAACTTAAAAGTACTGATGGGTCACACTCAATTAGCATCCTGTTTAAAAAGAGGTTATCAGTTCTGAAGACACCAATAAATAACGCATTTGAAGATTAAAACATATCAGAAAAGAGTATGTAAGTGAGCTTGTTATGCTAAAAGACATCCCTGAATAAAAGCATGTCAGTCTAGTGGAAGGAAAGTTTGAACTAGATCATCTTAAAAGTCCCTTCCAACCCAAACCAGTCTATGGTTTCACTGGAGCTAGAACAGCCATCAGTATTGTGGAGCACAAGGTCAAATTATGTGGTGTAAGGTGTTATGGGAGGTAAAATTAGATGGTAAGAAAATATCTTTCTAGCTTAAAACCCAACTATGAAAGACTTCATTGTAAATATTTATATCACTACTACTTCAATCCTGGTATTTTACCATGTATTACATACTGAGATCTTCCTCACCTGTCAAGGCAGAAAGTACAACAAGGCACTTGCATCTTCCAATGATGTTATATAGTCAAACAGAAAAAGGAAAAAGAAGCATACCCACCAAGGTTGCATTTTTTGGTGGCAAGATGCTATTTTTTGTGCAGAACAGCATGGCCCGATAGGTGCGCTGCATGATGTGAACAGCCACTGCGTGTTGGACGGCAGCGGCAACATCCTCAACGCAGGACAGGATCTCACCTTCCTGAATACCTACAAAAATGTATGGTCAAGGGGGTTTTCCTGAGTGTGGGTCATCAAAAACGCGGTTTATACCTGACTGTTTAAAAATACCTTCTTCTCTTTCTTTTTGTGCAATGGCATTATTGACAAGGTTCAGAAGTCCGGAAAATGAGAAGTTGCAGTTGCGATACTGTTTCATGGGCAGTTGGAACACGAGCCGTTCCTGGTTTCCAGTCTGAGCCAAGTGCTCTATCGCCTGCCCCCCGGCCATGCTGTGGCACTCGGGGTGCTTTCTTAAAGACAGTCTTCTTGCCACCTGAGGAGATAACAAACAACAGACTTGAAATCAGGTCCTCCTGTAACTGCACCACTGTATAGGAGTCCATGGAATAAATCTGGACACCACAAAATCCAGTCCAATGTGAAACTACAAACAGGCCACAGTAAACACAAGATGTAACACCAGCTGGATTTTTTTTTTTCCTGGAGTATTTAGAAATGCAATTCTAGAACAATTTGGGCAAACATGAGGATCAACAAATTTTGCAGGAAACATTAATTACTGCCATTTTCAAGCTATAGGAAACACACACAGACAGCCATGCTGTACTACCAGATACACAGGAACAAAGTTGGTTTCAACTTTAGACAGTCCCCTTTGTGACTCTCCCAGTTTTTTACTTAGTATGCACAAATACTGTTTAAAACTCTGTGTTGGAGAACAAAACTGTGAGTGACCAATTTTACAGACTGTACTCAGTGACCCAGAAAACCTAAGATTCTGAAAGCCAAAGCACGCTTTTCAAACTGTAAGCAATAAAACTAGTATTAAATGTTTTAATATGTATTGTTTTAAACCTGACAGCATCCTTTAAAATAACACTGTCAATCTTCTCAGATTCATACCACTTGTTTGTATAATGGGTGTCAATGACACCTCCAATGCCAGTTTCGGTTGTTAGGCTGCCTGTTTACTAAAAATATAATCAATGTACATATGTTACAACTGATATTATGTGTACATTTCTAACAGGCTCTTATGTCTGTCCAAAATAGAAAAAAACCCTGTTAAGTAAAGCTCATGTTACACTGAATTACTATCCTTGGGCTGATGATAATACTACCATTACGTAGTATAAATGCAATAAAAAGAAGAAAAAACTAGGTTCACTTATGGAAGGAAATACTACCTTATCCAGCATGTCACCTGGTGCAATATCTATGGACTGTCCAAGCAGAAGGAAATCTGACACTCCTTGTGCTAGTGCCAAGATACAGTGGCCTCCAGAGACCAAAAGAACTAAGAAGGGAAATTCCAGGTGATGGGTGAGCCTGACGGTCAGCGCGTGAGCCTCCATGTGATGGATGGGTATGAACGGCTTCTGGTGCCTGTGCACCAGGGCCAGGCTGTACTCCAGCCCCACCCCAAGGCTTAGAGCAAGTCCAGGTTTCACTGTAGTTGCAACAGCTGTAAGCTCAGGTACAGAAACACCACTGACACGAAGCGCCTCTTCTACCACTTGCTCGATGTTTTCTCTGTGAAGCTGCTGTGCCACCACAGGAATTATTCCACCTGTTCTAGTAAAACCAAAGAATTACAATCCATTGGTATTTCGTAACAGATAGAATGGCATAAAAATAGTTTTCAGGCACCTCTTAACCTGCCTGTCTCCTTAGTGCATTCTGAAATGCCTTGTTTAGTGTAAAGGGCACTGAAGAGAGCTAAATTATCACTCGGATGTCAGAAAAAGATGTAACCTGCCCTTTCTGGTACAGATACTGTTTAAATGTATCTCAACACTGTTGCAAAAAGGTGTCTGTAATACAATATTCACAACCCCTCACTTATTAGTTCACGTTCTTAGCCACCAATGCTTATATTTATTTTCTCTTCAAAACATTGACACATTTGGTGGTTTTAACATTAACAATGATTTCATCTTTAATTCAAGCTGGAGAAGTAATCTATCCCTTTCTGAAAGCAAATACTGGAATAAACTTTTGAAATGCACAACATTTCTTTCTTCCCCCTTAGTACTACCTCAAGCAGTACATATTGTGGCACAAGAGATATGTCTTCGCACCCACCTCTAACTGATTTTTATGCAGCAGGGAACACTTATATGGATGATATTGCAAGTAATAATAACAATAAAAGTTATTAAGGCAAAAGCCTTCAGAGAAGTCTATCCTTACTGTAAATGGACTTCCTTCTGACAGTGCAGGACTTCCCCCAGGACACAGCCAGCATCATCCACCACAGCAGCACCCGTGTCGTCACAGCTCGTCTCTATTCCCAAAACCAGCCTCCGAGAACACTCTTTTCCAGGGTGAGCTGAGCTGCTTCTCAGCCACGCCGCTCGGCCGCGTTTAACCGATTTCAAAAGGCTTTTGGCAATATTGTTCATTGTTAAAAATCTACCCAGTGGTTATGTCTAGAAGAGAACTGTACAGTTTATTATTACTGAAGGGTTTTCAAGCATGTGTGCTGCTCTGATTTCCTGAAGAGGTGGTATTATTTTTACGGTCATAAATGGCCACACATCATATTTAAGATACTAAGAAAAAAACAGCTGGGAGCTAACGTCTTGTTTTACCTCACAGAGGGTAGAGCTCCTCACCAGGCCGGCTGTGTGGTGCTTCTGGCAGCCCTACGGGCGGGGCTCAGCCCCCGCCGCAGCACGGCGCGGTGTGTCCGCGCCGCTGCCCGGCCAGCTCTGTGCTCTCCGCCCTTCCAGGGTCACGGGCTCGCCCCGATCCCCGGCGGATGCTCCTCCCGCCCCTCGGCCGCGCCGCCCGTGTCACACCGCACCCGCACTATCCCCTGTCGCGACTTATCGCCGCCGCCCCCCGCCCTCTCCCCTTCCCGGCGCTCGGCTCCGCCCCGCCGGGTCACGGGGCGGCGCTTCCCGGGCACGACGCAGCCGCGGAGCTGCAACTCCTTCATCCAAGGGCTTTGTCCGGCCGCCCGGAGGCATCCACCCCCTCCGTGATCTGCAGTCCTTGAGGTCGGTCCGCGTGTTAAAGTCCCTGCCACTTGTACACAAGGCAGTGACTGTCAAAGGCGGCACAGCCTTGTGACGGCCACTACTTAAAAATCAGTTACCACTTCCTGTACGAATAACGCAAAGAACTCATTACTAAGTTGCTAAAGAAAATTCGTAACTCATTGCCATTTCTTTTTTTAACAGTACCTTTTTATCGATAAAGTAAATAACCAGAAAATTTCCTTAGCAAGAAAAGAAGTACGCCACTATGGGCTTGTCTTTTTTTATTTTTATTTTTAATTTTTTTTCCCAGCTCACTGGCTGTCACTGCAACCAAAATGTAAATCAAGTCTTAAATGGAGTCTTCTGTTAAATCTGAGCCAGTTTTGGCTGACAGACAAACGGCAGACTTCAAAATTCATCCTTTTTCCAAGACAGAGAAGTAAGTGCTCAGAGGTGTAGATGTACCTTCTTCACTCTTCCAATCACAATTCCAGAGCTGATTATATACAAAACCCCGTACTACACGGTGCCCCTAACACACAGCATTCCTCCACATTTCCAAGACATGCAAGTTACCTTTTTCTGCAAAAGCATACAGTTAGTCCATGTGATTTGCCTACTCACCTATTTCTAGTTCAGCTTCTATTTTAACTTACAACCCACCCAGTTTCCCTTACACGCTCTGACACAGCTGTAACAGAGCTGCTTCTCCTACACCACCAGCAACCCTTTCCCAACCCCATCATAGGCCTCTCAGCTACTGAAGAAATCCCATTAGCCAATATCAGAGATAACAGTCAAAAGTCCACACCTAAAAAGAAATTCCAATTTTTCAGGATGTCCCTTTTACACATAGAAAAGTCAGTGTCCTGGTAAGCAAACCGAAATAAACAGAACAGCGGCAATTTTCCAAAGCATACATAAACCGAGCTATCCAGTTGATGTGGAAATCCCCTGAGCTGGCAGTTAAGGACTTTCTTCGGTCATTGTGACAAAAAAAAAATAAAATCACAAGAACAGAGAAGGCAGGAATTACACCATCAGTTTACGCTCACTGTCACAGTACTTACTGTGAGACAAACTTTCACAATGCAATAACAAGCACAACCACCTACAATCCATACAGCAGGAACTAGCTACTTTCACTTAACCTAAGAATGCAGCCTCACCAGTCCCTGGCATTGAGTATCCTGGATTTATATGTAAAGTTACCATCTGCATTATGGATAATGGGCATTTGTGAAACACTGCTCTCCATTTCAGCTGTTACTTGCACCTTCCTTTGCAAATCACTTGCGTCAGCCACACGTACAGTCTTAGTGGGGATTAGGCTTTACAGCTGGGCCTGCCCAGCTCTTCATGGAAATCTCTCTTCTACAGGTTTCCAATTCACATTTAAGTATTTAAAGGCAGCTTCTTCTAAACTCGACTTTCATCCCAGACAATGCTGCAGGAACCAGGAATTGTATCTCAGATGTAAAGGCATCTCTCACTGACTACGATGAGATACTGGGCACAGCAGACTACTTGTTTCCTTCACCCGGGGAGCAGCAGGAGCCATGTCAGGGACGGCCAGTGTGGAACCTTCTCCTTAGTATTTATTGATGCCAAAGATCCGAACGCCATGCAGCTGTGGCAGCTTGGGGATGAGCACGGTCAGGAGAGAGGCTGTGTTCAGGATAAAGTGTGTCGGATCATACTTGGTGTAGAAACTCGTCAGGAAGTACCTGCAGGAGAAAACGGAGCAAGCTTAGCTGATGGCACCCTGGTCTAAAAAATAAGCAAACAAAGCAGAGTTGAAAAAAGTGCTTTAGTAATCAGTAAGATTTTACTGGTCTATTCCTGTATTAAATATCTCACCTGAGGTTCTAGAATATCTACAGCAAAATTATGGTCTAAGTCTCTTCTTCCCATACTTCTCAAGGTGTTAAAAAGCAACTCACCACTAGTATTTTCCTCCACCATTTCTCCCCACCCATTTGAGTCTGACTTCTGCAGCTACAAGTCTGACTTATGATTCAGATTTTAAACAGTGTAAGATCTGCTACCAAAGTGTTTGCAGTTCTGCTGCCCTAGCAAATTCAGTGACAAAGCATTTGACATTTTTCAGTGCAAAAATTATTTATGCTGAACACACTTGTGACTGGTGTGATTTTAAAATGCTTCCCATCTGGCAGATGTTTCCACACATTTTTCTTTAAAGCTAGTTCACAACCTGTTCATCGAAAATAAGGAAACGTGCCTCAGAAAACCCAATTCACTACCAGCTTCTTTATGCTTTGAGCTGTAATTTCATCCTCATCACAGAAATGAGGCAACAAAAGATTGCTGGGGTTTGGGTTTTTTCCCCCAGCAAAACAGAAATGTTATTCAGCTACTTATACACTATTAGTGCATCAAGAGAACCATAACTAGTGTCACGAACACAAAACTCCTGCTGCAAAGTGGGGAGATATCTTTGAAATTTTTTTTTGAGGAATTACATGTATTTTTTCAGTTTTTATTCTTTATGGACCAACTTTCTAAACATTATGCAAGATCGTGGCTCTCCCCCCGCTCACTCTGCCATGCAAGTGGACAACTTTCTTTAGGGAAAAACAGGAAGACTTTTAGAGTTGGACATTAAATACGTATCTGATTTCCTTTAGTTACTCAACCCTACTTTTGTCAACAGAGACAGGTGTGTAGAATTTCTAAGCCATTTACAGAACTAGTGTAAACAGAAAACAGTAGGTACAAAGCCAAAATGACACTGGACCCCATGCAGTGAGAACTGACGCACTCCTCCAAACTCAGAAGTTGCAAAATGGTTAATCAATGCTGTTACAAAGGCAATTAGTTAAGATTTTCAATATTTATTACTTCACAATCTCTTGAAGAACTTCAAGAGTTACCAGTAAGTTTTCCTTACAACATTTCTAATCTTTAAAACCTGCCCCATTAATAACTGTTCACAAACTTTGACTTCAATTTATGGAGTGCCAAAAGCAGTAGGAAGAAAGATTGTTGATCACATGGCCTATAAATATGTACTCCCTATCTCTGTGATGTAAAATTAACAAATAAGCAAGCAAGAAAGAGAGAAAATGCTTTCAGAATGCAAATTGCTACCCATTATGTTGCAGCTTTTGAAATCATGGTTTTATGATTCAATTCATCCATAATACAGTTTTGAACTCACAGAATTATAGGAGAGATTGTGAAGAACTTTCTTGAAGATGTGAACTGTACTCCATAATCCAGTTGTTCCCAGTGTGTTAGTAGCCTAGCTTTCCCCTGATCAGGTGTTTCAAAAGGAGTTCCCTTTACTGCATGCAAAAACACATACATTCCCTGGGGAAAATAAAAAGTGAATACAGAGGCACTTTTAGCTATATGTTTTTATAATTGTCACATTGTTCAATGCATTGTAAAAAAGAGAGTGTAAGTGAATTCTCACCCAGAAGAGCTGCTGATCTGTAAGAGAAAAGTATCGAGGAGCAAGGAAAGGACAAGAACTGATTTGCCCAAGACTGTGCAGTGAGTGGCACTGTCAGAGTTAAAGCCAAAGTCTGTGTGACATCTGATCCACTTCCTTGTCCTCTGCCTTAGATGGCAAAAATTCCATGAAATCAATAGAACTTTAACAAGCACTGTAACAAGTTTGGGGTGGCTGATTTACATAACCACAGTGTTAAATGAGCAGTGAGGTAGAGTCTGCACAAAGCAAACATCTACCTACGGATGCTGGCAATATTACAAGACCTTCAGAAAGCTTTCTCAGTCCCCTACCACCTTCAAATCCTTAGAAGATGACTACAGCAACCTGTTGAATACCATCTGTCCATCTCTGCTGCCTCTCCTTAACCACTCTGGACTTTCTATGTTCCTATTCCTGTTTGATGGGATCATGCCATGGCTGGTCTGATCTGAAAGATCAGTTTGGACCCGCTGGTTCCACATAGGGGAGTATGCCCTTTTCCAGTTTTAAAAAACATTTGTTTTCTATCAAAGAGAGCACACCAACTCCAAGCAAGAGTCTCTATCAGAAAATACCACAGACTGCCTTATGCACATACAAAAATTATTACAGAAAGCTTTACACAGAAACAAGATCACATGGAGGTGAAATTTCAGCAATTCACTTAGTGTTTCATTCCAGTTTTTTTTTTTGGAACAGCCTCCAGATCAGAGGCCTATGAACCTAAGACAATTGATTTGTTTAATTAATTTTTGGATTCATGATGTTTGCAGTGTCTCCATTTTAATAACCTAAAAGAGACTTTCAGGACATCCCAATGCTTGCCACACATTTTATTTCACGCTGGTACTTGCAGAAAGGACCACCAGAAATGCTTTCAAGGTAAGCTAAGAGTTTTCCATTAGTGGAAATACAAGATTTTTTTTCTTTGTCAAACCATTCAAGGATTTGTTTCCAAAAGAAGTGCCATTTAAATGCTGAAGTATCAAAAAAGTGCAATTTATACTTATCTTCTAGTGTTCCACTACCAAACTACTTGTCAGTGCATGCTCTCATCCCTGTTGTTATTACAGATACTTGCAAAGAATTCAGTAAGGCATATGGGAAATATTTAGTAATACTTGTCTCTGCCAACATCTTCAGTGTCTGACATGTCTGATGCTGTCACAGATAACATCCAAAATGCTCTAATGACACTGACAATTCCACCAGCAGTTTTAAACCTATCGACAAAAAGCTCAACTAAAAATTAAAATTTTACATGATTCAAGAGGATATTATCCAACCTCAGTCTTTACAGTGAACTATCATTTTTGTGAATGAGGAAGGAACTATCTTTTTGTCAAGACTTCTCTGCTGTTAATCTGAGAAAGCTGAGTTAGCAAACCTCAAGTATGATGTAAATTGCTGGATTATGGCCCTCTTTTCTCCAAGCACTGAGGACCAATATACATTACTTTAAGTGATTATAACAATATGGAAAGAGGACGAGAAAGATTTTTAAGGCTGTCAGCTTCCAAAATCTTTTGCGTACAAAAGTCATTACGCAAATCATGATCCACTGAATAACAAATGGTTTCAGGGCTTGGGTCAAAGTAGCCCAGTTTTTCCCACTGTTGTCAAATAAGATTTCTCTTGTGTCATACATAGTTATAACCTTGTATGCTGAAGTCATTGTGAGCTACAATTTACCTAGCTTGGCCAGAAATCAAAGCTAGAAGAAACAGAACACAAATATTTCTGTCCAAGAAAAGAGGTAAGGTGCTGAAAGTAAACATTTTGGAATACTAACAGATTTATTTACGAAAATCAACAGATAATACCCGAGAATTAAAAACGTGATGTTTTATGGATTCAGCACAGCTCTCTAATAATATACAGAACACTGTAAAAATTGGTTGGCATGATGACTTCATGTTTGCAACCTTCTAGCTTAATTAAATACCTTTTAAAAGAATACGTAACTATGGAAGGAATATTTCACGTCTTTCATGCCTAAATCAAAAGTGATCATGTATCACTCCTCCATCCCAACAGCCAATCCTCTGTGGATAAGCCAAGCAGAGGTGCTGTTTTGGCCAGCAGGATTTCATTATCCACACAGACTGGCTATTTTCCTCTTCCCTTGCTACTGAAAATGAATACACATGAACAACTTTTCAAATTCTCTTGCAGGAGTGGTTACTTACCAGGTTGTGAATCACATTTGTTAAAGTCCAGGCAACGGGGACACTAAAGAAGGGAATGCTGAGCAGGACAATGTGCAGCATGCCGACTCCCAGCGCGTATGTCAGCCACATTCCACGACTGTTCATCACCCGAGTGTTGGGATTTACCTCGCTGTGGGCAACTCCTACATTCATTTTTACCCTATAAAACAGATCTGTTTGAAGACTGAGACTACTGTTACAGAGGAGTACTTAATGTATGACATTTTCAAATGTGGGAAAAGGCTGTTTTAAATAAGCAGGTCTGGAAAGAACACAGTGCATAAACCAAGGTGTACCTTAAGATGTCCAAACTATGGTTCATACAAAAGTCAATGCTAAGGGGCAGTTAGGAACTGTTTGTTCAAAAAAAGAGTAAACAAATAAAACTTACAACCCTGTTACAGAACTAACATTTAAAAATACTAAGCTGTGCTGTTAGAGGCTGAAGTTGCAAACCTGTAAGAAATCAAGCTTATAACTTTAATCTTCTGAATTAGTTTCTCCATCAGTGACAATATCCAGAGTTCTTCTCCACTTCCCATATCAATTTTCCTCCTGTTTCTTGTTCATGTAATGGTTAGTAAAGAATTCTGCATATACCAGTTGCCCAGCCACCTACTGCTAGAAAGAACAACCAAGGACTAATTCATGCCTATGTTTCTTGCAGTAGAGTGCAGATTTCAGATTTTCCTCCCTCACCCATCTGTTACTTTTCAGACAGACATTTCCATCTTTCAAATGTGGCTGAAATTAGAGCATGGGTTCAAAAGTTTCTAAGCAACAGACACATGCAGAGATACACAGAACAATTTCATATGCTGATTTATTTCAAAAAAATACAGAATTTAGGGATGGTGACACTCTCAACCTGTTGTAGTAAAATTTGTAATGATAATTAAAAGAAAAAAAACAGCAAACCATTGCTTACTTCATCCTCACGTGATCTGTGGCACGATGTATATTCATTTATGGAACTGGGAAGGAGATATTTTTTAACATTCATCTGAATCAGAGTACAAAAGCACCGTTTAACCAGCAAAAGCAACTTGCTTTTGGTAGGAAGTTTGTTCCTGACACTGGCTTAGTGCTGTACAGTGTATAAAGTAAACACAAAATACCCGAGTATTTTGCAGTATTAACCGCGGTAGAATAAAAATAGACGCGATGAACCCGAAAGCGAGCCGGGGCGGTGGCGACATTAATCAATCCTTGTCGCAGGGCATTCAAACCGTGCAGGGGACACGTTACCTGGGATGGGCGACGCGAGGCCGTTCCTCCCTCCTGGGGATGCAGCGCCCGCCGAGCTCGTACCTACAGAGACATCCTGGCGTGACCCACCATCCCTTCCCATTTCCCCTCAGGATTCCCGCACGATCCGAGGGACAGCTCGGNGTGCCCGTGGCCTTCTCTGCGGCCCCTGCCCCCGTCCCTCCCTCCGCCCCCCGGGCGGCCCCACCTTTCCGCAGCCCCGCGGAGCCGGAGCGGAGCGCGGGGCGCCGGGCGCAGGTAGATCCCGCGGTGCCCTGGGCAGGGCCGGCCGGGGGCAGCGCAGGGGC
>VXAY01003121.1:2219149-2273382 GCA_013399855.1 Oxyruncus cristatus | reverse complement strand
GGACGGCGGGGAAGCGCCGCCGCCTCCCCGGAGGCTGAGCCGGGCCTGGGCCGAGGCCGAGCCGGGCCTGGGCCGAGACCGCGCCAGGCCCCGGGAGCAGCGAGCGCCGGGTGGGAGCGGCCCCGCCTCTCGCAGCGAGAACCGGGAACTGCGGACGGCTCTTGTGGTTTGGGGTAAACTCAAGAGACCGCAGGGTTTCTCTGCAGCTTGTTGTATCCCCCCCGCCGTAAACCAGAGTGTTGCCTCGGTTGCTGGACCCCTGAGAAGGGCGGCTGTGTGTGTGGGGGGAGGTCTGGTGCAGCTCCAGACATCTGTGGGGCGGGAGCCATGGAGTTCAAGGAGGTTTTGTTCCCGGTTCTCCTGAGGGCGTGCAGCACCGCGGCTGTCGCTGGATGTCACACTCGGTGTTAAGGGGTACGAGGGCTGCATGAGGGTTGGGACCCACACAGAGAAAATACGGAGCCTGCCCACGGAGCACAGTCGTAACGTGTCTGGTCGGTGGGAAGTACAGGAGTAGCGTGGCTTGAGCTGAAATATGTGTCTTTTACCTAAAAGTCATCAGAAGTTGGATGCATTCCCATGGGTGAGAAAGCCCCATGGTCCCTCCCTCACTCTCTTCCAGCAGGTGTTCCCGAGATGTGCCCAGCGCTTCATCCCTCGGTTTGGGCCCGGAAAGGGAGGGCACACGAGAGCAGGTTGCTCTCCCAAACTGCCTGCATCAGGCACACCTCGTGGAAAACTTGTCATTGGGATCTGCAGCGTTTCTGTTTTAACACCCTCCCGTGTCTTAGTGTCTTTTCATGGAGATATCCAGCTCCCATCTGGCACTTGCCGTGCCTATGACACAGGAGTCCTGTACGACCTGTGAATGTGTGAGGGAACCTGCCTCAAAACCTGCCTCTCTGAACACATATACGTGATAAATATTGGTCCATCTTCAACAACGTGTTTTTTCATGCTCCTTTTCCAGTTCATGGAAAACCAGTTTGTTGGATCTTTTTACAACATCTGAAAGCAAAACTTCCTCTGCAATGTAAACAACAGTATAAAGAGAAAACCTCTTTGTAGCTGTTCTTAGAAAGGTTTTAATTGTGCTTCCTCTTCATAGCACTGGTTTGTGTTTTTTTTCCCCTCTAAGTAACCACAGTTTTGCTTTGTCTTTTATGTTTGAAGAGTGTCAGTCTTTAGAAGGATGTTGAGGCAGAGAAGTGTCCTGTAATTGTTGTATCAGCTGCATATACCCAGCAGGGTAGTGGTGCTCAGGGGTGTTGGCTGCAATCCCTCACCGTATCCTGACTGTGTCAGGAGGAAATCTGGGTATGTTCCATTCCTCCATGTGTGCTCATATCCTTGGGATGGGTGCTGAGTGTGCAGTCTGTGTTGTTCAGCATATACCTTGCACTGAATCGATGGGGAAACCAGGGCTGCCAGGGTAACAGTGTAAATAACATTATGTAACATAACCCAGAGGAGAGAAGAGGCCTGTTTGGACCATTCTTGAGGTTCAAGGAGCTGTCTATCAATGATCTTCCCCCTCCCTTCTCATCTGCATGAAAAACTGTGGCAGAGTTCTTTGTGTCAGGCTACAAGGATCAGCAAAATGTTTTTCCTCAGGCTTGATTAATTGTGTTGATTTGGGTGCTTAAACAGAAATATATACTAAAATTCACAGATCCACTTACGATCTCTGCATGTTATAATATCCCTATAATGCAGCAAGAATTCTATAACCCTTTGTGTTTTGAATAATTAAAAAAAGAAATCACCATTGGTTGAAAATGTGAGAGAGAGAGTGACACAGAAAGAAAATGACCTGCCTGAGGACACACAGGACATGAGATCTGAGAGGCAGGGTTGTAATTAGGAAGTTTTTTGGTTTGGTTTTCATTTTTGCCAGTAGATCACATTGCCATTACATATGACTTTTCCCTCAGCACCACTGTGTTGCCTCCCAACTTCATTCCCAACACTTACTGACTGCAGAGAAAGCTGGGACCTACTATAACTTGAAAATTTTACTCTCCAGCCATAATGTCGTGCTTTGTCAACATTTACAAGCTGCTATGAAATGGTTACTTAGAAATGTGTATTTGTAGTATCCCTTTAACATTCTTTTTCTGTTATTTTCTGTGCAGCTTCTCTGAATCTTAGTCCACTATGAAGCAGCTGCCAGGAGAAACCATTCGTCTCCTTTCAAGTTCTCAGGTGATTACTTCAGTTGTCAGTGTGGTGAAGGAGCTGATAGAAAATTCCTTGGATGCCAATGCCACAAATATTGATGTTAAACTGGTAAATCCTCTTCCTTTCTCTTACAAAGAGTTGGATGTAAAATAAGATGCAAGGAAAATTGTTCCACTGCAAATGCATTTTTTAGGCTGTTGTGATTTGGGGAATGGCAAGGTATTAATAGTATTTATACATATATATTTTTACCTCAAGTAAAAATGGTCCAAAATTAGTTTCCATTAATGTTTTTGAGGCCCTGCTGAAACAGTAGGGCATATTTCTGCTTCTGAGTGTATCTTAGGGAAAAACCTGTCAACTTCTTTAATATTACTTTTCCTACTTAAAATTTACTTTTTATGACTAATAGCTGGTTTTAAAAGATGTTGAACTTAAGTTTACTGCTAGACTGACATATTTAATGCTCGTTACAAAGTATTGTAAGGAAGCTGAAAATGGAAACAGTGGAAAAGGTTGATGGCCTTGCTAGAGTTTTTTGTAATATGAATTACCACATGGTCCCTAACTTAGCAAGATTAGCTCTGGCTACTTCTACCAGTAAGTTGTTAAAAAAAGTTGGCAAATCACTGAAGGATAGTCTCTGACAAAAGAAAATATTACTTATAGTAAAGAATTTGATTTTTTTTCCCCAGATGGGGCAAAATGATCAACTGATTGGCTATTCTTGCTGTCATGTCTCTGTTTTTGCTGTGTTTTGTCAACAGCTGTAGAGCAGCAGTGTCTCTTGCTTAGTAAGAGAAAAGTGTTGTAACATCCTGTATAAAGGGATGTAGCCAGAACTGCATCCAGTTTCCTTCAGTGCAAATGATTGTATAAGATATTATTGAATTAAGCATTAATGAATTAGCAATTAATGAAAAGCATTTGCCAATGCTTTTCATTAGGAGGGCAATTCAATTCCTGCTTGTTTCTTTGTCCATGTCTCTGCTATCTTTTCTGAGTGAGTCTCGAGTGTTTTCCATCTGAGAATGGTTTCCTGCAGATGCCGAGGAACAGGCTCCTTTGTTACAGCCTTAAGTGAGCTGAAGTTACTCTGTCTTCACTGTGGTCTGTCATGACCTCTGTCTTCTCAAGATTTAGACTGCACAGTGTCTTGCTCATGAGTGGCCCCAAAGTGAGCAGTGTGTGCACAGGAATGGGGGTAAGGGTGTTGGAATCAGATCCTGTGAGCTGATCAGTAACGGCAAGAAGTCAACAGAGAAGGTTTTGGAGCCTTCCAGAATGGTTAAAGCCAAGCTTGTCTCTTGTACTGGTGTGCTGTTACAGATACGCAGATAGCTGGAGGAGAAAGCCTCTCTCTAATCAGCATGGCTTTTATGGCGCAGCAACCACCTGTTTTCATAGTGATTAGTCCCAAATCAATTAAAAAGAGCATTTTCAACCATTTTCAGTGCATGAGTCATCTGCGTAGTTACATTCCTTGTCAGTCCAGCCCAATTCAAATCACTGTAGTTCTAAAGAAATAAACCTGGCTTTGCACAGGTTGACAGTGAGTGAAAGATTTGCTGATGGTTCTTCTATGGGTACTAGGGGAGAAGCAAAAACCTGCACTCTGTACAACTCTAGACACTAATATTGTGAAACAATGGATTTTTTTTCCTGGTATTCTTTTATGTGAAATTTAAATAATTCTGACCATGTAGTAGAAGTCAGTGACCATGTTAACTCTGGATTAGTTCAAAGTCATAATAGAGAAGGGAAACTTTGAAATTCCATTTCACAGCTTGATGGCTTTTGTGAAACTGCAGCATTTTCATTGATTTAACCTTTTTCAGATGGATTAGGAAGGCTGGTTGATTCCTTCAGTCTTGTTACCTAATTTGCCTGAATGAATAAAGGAATGACTTTTTTTGAGACAGACAGGCAGGAATTAACTTGCTGTTGGAATGGTTCTCAGGTAGAAACCATAGCAGTGGTCAGCTGCAGTGGGAAGCTTTAGCTGATGTTTTATTGTTATTACCTTCTTGATTGACCAAACTCTCAGAGGTGACATTGCTGAGCGTCTTTGCACTGTGTATCAGCATTGAATCATACTGTTTGACATCAGTAATCTGGCAGAGCAACTTAAACATTTTATATGGATCATAACCTCAGTAGTATTCAGGTCATGGAGGAAGGTGTTACAGAATACACTGGTCACTGTAATATTTACGTAAAATGTGTGAAAGTAAAAATTAATAACATTAGAAAAGAAATAGAGAATCATTCATGTAACATGTTAATTCAAGATAAATCTCACTTTTCCTAAACATGTAAGTGGTGTGGAAGTAAAAATTAGAATGGAAAATAGTGGCTCATTGTAAAATTCTCAAACCCTTCCCTAGCACATACAGCAGCAGAGTAGAAGGCTTCCTGCCTGTATCTCCCTTATGTGTTTTTATGTTCTGCTTAGGTTCTGTTTTGCTTCCCAGTAGGAGGTTGACTCAAAGATGGGTAAAAGCATTGTTTTTTCACCTGAAGACAGCTTTTGCACTGCTCACTAATACAGGAAGTGAAATGTACCCACATTTCTGTTGTGTGTCAGTTAATTAAATATATATGGTTCTGTGCCTACCTCAGAAGCTTTTGATGTTTTCTAAAGCAGATTGTTATGAATACAGATAATACCTTTAGATACCTTCCTTTTGTCTTTATTTGCATCTTTTTTTTTTTGCTTCAGGAAGTAACCTTGGGAGTACATTATGTTTTTTCATAACTGTTTTCAGTATAGACTCAGGTGAGACAGCAAAGTTTGTTCTGTTTTATCAATCACCTTTTAGTGATCAACCACTGCGTGCTCTGTCCATTAAGCCACCACTGAAGATGTGGTTTTAAGGCTGCCGAGATGTATTACACGTGACAGCACATTTTTCTGTGTGTTGCATCATAATCTTGATTTCAAAGAGCCAGTTGTGCTTCTGTAACAGAAGTTCAGTTGGTGATCCTGCAGCTCTAATTACTTTCTCCTCCTGGCTTGTGGTTCTTTTGGGTGCAATTTCACATGTGCACATTATAATGTAGCTGGAAGGAAGCATTTTTTTGCTGCACCTGTTGGAGATGTTACAGAACCTGAATTCCGTCTTTCATTTAGCTGTTGTAAATATCTGGGTTTTCAGACTTTTACCCTATTTTTGCTGGTGCTTATTGAAACAACATATTTAAATTGGAGTTCAGTAAAATACATATTGCACATATGTAAAGGTAAATCACAAAGACTGAGCTTTGCTTCCTTGAAAGCTGTTTTAGAAGAGCCTCTAGGAACCTTTACTTCTTTCTGTAAAGTATTTTCTCTCTTTACTGTCGCCATTCATGCCTTGCCCCCCATTAGCATTTTGCTTCTGTATATTGAGACAGAACATAGAACCTGGAAAACTACTGAAGTAATGAAATTGCATCAATCAAGACTGAAATTGAAAATGGTTCTAAGTGAGGCCCCACTGACTTTAATGGGTGCAGGGCTGCATTTGGGTGATTTCAAAAAAATTGATACCAAGCAGCTAAGAGAAGGGAAAAGAGGTGAAAAAGTCTTTAGCTTTCCAGCTATAGTTCTCTTTTGGGGCTTAGGTTTTGCAAATTTCATCATAGTTTAAAAAAATCTTTGCTTAATTTCTGTTTTAATTTTACCCTATTTATGTTAACATGCTGTTTCCAAACCACAAGGTATGAATTTCATTATTTAATTAGAGAAACCATCACTATTATCCTACATGTTGTATTTTTCTCTTTTTTTTTTTTTTTCATTTAGCAGAGATTTTATGTTTGCTCAGTTCCTCCCACTAAGTGAAACTCCTGCTTCTATGTGGATGGCTGGAAGGTGTAACCTTGGCTGTTTCAAACTTGTGTCTTAATTAATTTGATTGCTTTAGTGCTCCGTTGTGTTTTGTTCTCTTTTCAGGACAATTACGGGTTTAGCAAAATAGAAGTAAGAGACAATGGCAGTGGAATCAAGGTTGAGGATGTTCCAGTTATGGCCATTAAACACTACACCTCAAAAATAAGCTCTTCTGAGGACCTTGAAAGGTTGTCAACGTACGGATTCCGTGGGGAAGCTTTGGGATCAATTTGCAGCATATCAGAGGTGAGCAGTTGCTATAAATGTGCCTAGTCTTTGAGTTATGATTTCTTTTGTCTGTATGTGTTTGTGAATGTTTTATTAAAACACCAGTGCAAAGACTTGAAATGTTCCAGCAGCCTGCCGGGGATATGCTTTCCAAACCGTTTGGCATGTGTATGCTGCCTTTCCTCCTCAGCTCCAGAGGCCATATCATAGGAATTTCTTGCCAGTGTCAGTCCTGCCCTTGTGTCACACTGGTCACAGCAGTGCTCTGTTTATATTCCTCAGTCAAAACAGGTCAGACATAGATTGTGTTGTGTTTTCTTTTCTTTTGTATCAGGGAATATAATGTCAAAGAGTATGGCTGAATTTGCTACTTGAATTAGGGCAAATCAAAGTGAGGAGCAGCAGGTGGTGGCCAGGAGAAATAATTTCAGGGAACTGATGGCCCACATAGCTACCATTCCAGTAACCATTTCTGCCTTCTTATCTAGGTGATCAGCAGTCATGGGATCTTGCTGGGCTCCTTATTGCTCTTTGACATGTATGTGACTGCAATTGCACAAACTTTGTCCCTATGAGTAAACAGGAACCTGCTACTTGTCCTGTCTGAGTCTGATCCATATGTTTGTGTTAAGAGGATTGGCACTGTACTGATACTTATGGTTTAACTTGGTGGCTGAAAGTAAGTAAGTTTGTTCAAAACCATCTGAAAAGTGTTAAAGGCACAGCATCTGCCAGTTCTGTTGTGCTCTGCCTTTCTGTGTTCATGCTGCACCAAGGTCAAGTTTTGAATTCTTTAAGTCTGCCAAGGATTAGATCCTGCAAGAAGATACTGATCTCTGTGTCTGATTGGAACCATCAACTGTTGAGGTCAGGAGAGATGATGTTAGAGTTTGACTCCTTGCTGCCTTGGGCTACATTCACATTGCACTAAGCAGAAGTGGGTTGTGTGTTTGGATAGAGATTTCCAAAGATGCTTTCAAAAGTGTTGGTGTTTTGATAGATAATGACAAACCTCGATCATTGGTTCCTTCCAATGAGTTGTCAGAGCAGAATGCCATCTGTTGTGAGCTTCTCATCAGCTCTGTGGTACATTTCATAAGAGATGGGAGGTGGCCTGAGTGTATGAAGTGCTTTAATAGGTATTACTTCAATCCTTGTATCAGTAATTATATTAATTAAACACTCCTGGCATTCATTGCATTCTGCCTACCCAAACTGCCCCTGAAGTTTCAGTTTGGAGGTATTTACTATTGGCCTTTAAGTAGATCTGTAATATTGTCCTTTCCAATTAACCAATTACTGTTTTTCTCTCTAGAGACATTACTTAACTCTAAATGATTCATACAAGACACTAAAATATCCCAAAATATCCCAAAGCACTGTACATGTGATAAGCTTTGTCTTTCAGGCGGTTAAAGTGCAGTGGTTCTGCTGTTCAGTGTGTTGGTGGCTGAACTCTGATTTACGACTGCTCTTGCTAAAGCCATCTGTGTATTACCTTAGTAGCTTACAAAACATGCAGTGAGTGATTGCCAGATATGTTTGGGTGTGGAAAGATAATACACTGTTTGTTTCAGGGTAGTCGTTAAGTTTGTTGAATCTCACATAAATTTAAGAAGTTGTCATAGGCTGCCTTCTCTCTCACCGAGGATAAAAATGCCAAATTGTCAATTGATTTTAGTTGTTTATCTAACCTGTGTTAGAATAGAAGACAGAGCAGTGTGTGTTGTAGGAAGTGGGAATTGCTATGCTTTGTGTATTAGTGTGGTAGAAATGCTTTTAGTTAAATGGATGAAAACGTGAATAATAAATAATGCAGAATGTTTCTGTGCCTGTAAGAAACACCCGTAGAAGAAAAATTTTATAAACTAATGAAATGTAATCGTGGTGACTAAAATAATGCAGTGGTGAGAGGGGTAGCAAAGCTTGTCTAAGCTCATTGTGAACTTTGTCTGTCACTGATTAACTGTGTTTTTTTAAAATCACTCTCCTCAGGTTTTGGTCACAACCAAGACAGCTGCTGATGATATCAGCACTCAGTATGCTTTGAATAGCAACGGGCATGTAACTTCTAAAAAGCCTTCCCATCTAGGACAAGGTAGGATATCACTGTTCTGGTGATACTCCTGTAACAGGAGTATTTTGTGTTTCTCTGGGGCTCTGTCTGATGTTGAAATACCTGTTCCGTACTTGAAGGCCGAGTGTGAAATCTTTGCAGCTGTAAACACTTCTTGCCTTATGTCTGTCAGCTGAGAATGTGTTGTCGTATTACAAGGAATAATATGGCTTGGAAGTTGTTCTAGATAGTAATTATAAACTAGTTTCTCCTTCTTTGACTCACTTCAAGCTGACAGTGGAAATAAAAACTATAAAAATTCAGTGCTCCAGGTCTGGATGAAAGGTTTGTTCAGGACCAAACTACAGAACTATGTTTCCATACATAGCAAAATCCTTGCTTACAGGAGGAAGACTTGCCCTGCTGCTGTACAAAGGAATTGGTGGAAGCAGCCTGGCTCTAGGACCAGGCAAAGTCATAGTTCTTTGTAATCTGCAGTAAGGGTGTGTAGCTAATTTTAACTAGAGATTCTTTTTAAGATTTAGACTGTAGTGTTTTCCAGCCATGGAAAATACTACATTTTGCATTGCCTTCTCTTTTGTCAAAATTGTTGAATGATTGACTGCATTCTGTGACATGTATTTAACACTTTGCAATATCCTTGTGGGTTCAGAATTCATGTGATTTTGTTGGTAGGTGAATATTCCTCCTCCCTCTGTGTACTGTACCTTGAGCAGAGGCTCTTCAGGAAATACTGTAAAGCAAATGCCTGTGAAGGCCCTTAATGAAGCACAGTGTTCCTTTGCCTCGATATGTGTGATTAGGTTCTAGTCTGAAATAGTTTTACTAATGAAAGCTAACTTAATATACTCTAGAAGAGTCTTCAGCTTTGTTTAGTGCTGAGTCTTGCAATTGTCTGTGTGTGAAAGAAAGCTTAATGCTGCAGTCTTAATTCTAAATGGAGGGGAATCACAGCTCTTGGGGTCTATAGATATATTTTTGGGGAGGATGACTGCTAGTTTGGCATATTTCTTCTCATGCTAATAACCTAATTTAGCATTACTTGAGTTTGTTTTGTGTGCAGCAGCATACAAACAAGTCTCTTTAAGTAAAAATAAGGTTTCCTCAGTATCCCATGATGTGTTTTCAGTGTAATTTCTACTTATTTTTCTATCACCTGCTTACAGGTACCACAGTGACAGTCCTAAATTTGTTCAAGAATCTTCCTGTAAGAAAACAGTTTTACTCAACAAGTAGAAAATGTAAGGAAGAACTAAAAAAAGTCCAAGATCTACTGACAGCATATGGTATCATAAAACCGGACCTGAGGGTAACATTAATACATAATAAGGTAATAATGAGTTTTTCCTCTATCAGGTGTCTTAAGGATGGGTTTCCGATGAATTTATGCAGTTCATCTTATATTTGCATAAAATCTTTCATTCCTGGGACTTTTCTTGCATCATAGCTTTGTTTTGGACTTCCATTTATTTTTTCCGTTCATAGTTGTGTATTTATAATGGCTACAGATTTTGATCTTAAACTTCTAAAACTCAGGCTCAGATATTTTTGGTCTCTTCCAACAGATTCCTGGTTAGATATATGAAGTATAAAAATTATTTTACGTGCTAGTGGTTACTAAAGATGGTGGTGGTGTTTTGCAAACGAAGAAGCAAGACCCTACCAGACCACGGGGCCTGATCAAAGGTTAGCCAAAGCCAACTGAAAACACTTAGAAAACTTACTTGTTTAGGCTGTTTACCTGGATAGACACTGTAGCTCATACAGGTGGCTTGTCATAAGAGCTCAATACATAACAATGATTTTATTTAAAAAGGCTAAAAAACTCAAAACAATTTGGTTACCTGGGTGTAAGAACAGTAACATATAACAAAGAGCTTTAGCTGACGTAGTTGTTCTTTGGTTAGATGTGGGGGAACGAATTCAGAGGCTACTTGGAGGTTGTTTTGACTTCACAGCATACTGGATGGTAGTTCTACAGCACAGCTACAGAAATTAGACACACAGCCACAGAAATGACGTGTTGAGCAGTTGCCTTTACCTGATCCAAATTTAACAGAGTGAACTACATTGGCTGTACCCTGGCTTTTGACACCTCAGAGAGGAAAGTTGTGCTAATCAATTTCCAAGTTGCCACAAAGCAGAGAGTGACATCTCGTGGCCAGGTCCCTCAGCAATTCTAGTTCTGTTCTTAAATAATGTTATTTGTTGAAATGCGGCCTGTTCATTGAGCAGTTTTGATCAGTTATCAGCCAAACATTCTCACTTCAGTTCCTTTTCAGTGGGAATAATAAATGGCACTGTATGCTTTCCTGAGATGAAAACAGATTGCCCTTCCTTTTTCGGAGTTGTTTAACATGCTCTGTTTATATTTATGTGTGTATTTCTAAATATCGTTGTGTAGTTACTGTGAAAAACAAAAGCCAGCCTTTTGGCTGACTACAGAATTAGTATTTCAAAGCTGAGGAAGTAGCTACTTGCAGTCTTACTTCACTGGGAGCCCTGAGAGTTTGAAACCAGAGGTCTCTAGGTGTATCTGCCTCTAATATTGTGCTGAGCTCCTTGACATATCCAGCAGCGGTTCACAGTATTGGTCCTAAATGTTGGGTAATAAAAGCAATTTTGTCTTTATTGGTGGTTTGGTTTTGCCCTCTCTTGCAAGTTGCAAACGATTTTTTTATAGTATTTTGATTTCATCACCTTTGAATAGATTATTGCATATTTTGGGGGTTTTTTTCTCTGCTTATTGTAATGCAATGACAATGATGTGCAAGAAGGTGATCATGTCTTTTTCACAATACTTAGTGCAAAAATAGTGTGATGAGTGGCATGACAGTTGCCATTGCATGTTGGTTTTGACTGCCTGTCCTATTGGCTTCAGAAGTACGTTCTTCAATATCCAGTTCAGGCAGTATCAATCCTTGCAATGGCAGAGATGGTGCTGATTTTTTTGACTCTTCATTTTGCACTGCTGCCCTTTTGTTCGTTTCACATATTTAGGAAAAAAAGGAAGGCAAGTGCTAAAGTGCTCAAATGTTTCGTCACAAGAGGTCGCTCAGTAGCTATTGCTGAGATGGGAAAATTAAAGGCTTAAGAAGTCAGACAGTGTCGTCTGTCTCTGTGCATGAGGAGATACTTAAAAATAGTCTGAAAATTAAAAACTGAACTGAACGTAAAAAAATTTGGATGCAAATTCCTGTCTTTCTACTGATGTTTTCATTCCTTGTAAAATAAAAAGTTACCTGTTGTCTCACACCTTTTAGGAAATTTGAAATTCTGAGTTTCCAGTGTCTAGCAACTTGCAGTATGTCCATGTGCATTTGTTGTAGCTTATCATAGAACATGAATATTCTTTACCTTTTCCTTTAGATGCTAACTATTATTGTCATTACAGTTATTAATTCCAATCAAAAGGTGTTTATGCTGATTCTACTGCATATCTGCCACAAAAATACTCTGCTGAATAGGGTTGTTGGGTGACCTTTTTTTTTTTTGGTGGTGTCCATTAAATTTTTGTTTGAAATCTACCAGGAGAAATAATCAACTTCTTAGAAGGGCTTAATTTTTCGTGTGTTTCATATTCATTTAAAAGGTAAATTGTATATGCAATTGTTCAGAGGAGTTCTTAGAATCCCAAATTCTTGAGGCTGAGCCATTGCTTTCTGTTGCAATGGAAGAAGATACACATTGGGAGTATGATCAGGTTCTGAGGCTTAAAAGAGCAAGAAGATGCAGATGAGCTACAACAGAAGGAGACAAGGAAAGATGGGCTGAAAGACTAGAAAGGGTAGGAAGTGAAAGGGGTGTAAATGAAAGTGTATTTCAAAGAAATCTTCTCAATAAATTACAGAAACAGTACTTAAAAAAAAAAAGCCACGCCAAAAAACAAAACCAAAAAAAGCCCCCCCAAATGAACAAACAAATAAAAAACAACAGAAAACCCAAAACAAACCCAAATCCCCCCAGTTTTTAAAGTCCTGTATTTTATATGAAGTTAAAGGGGCATGGAAGATTGGATGGAGCTTTGAGCACCCTGGTCTAGTGGAAGGTGTCCCTGTTCTGTTACATTTCATATCTGCATTTAGTTTGGAAAATATTACCTTTAAGTGTGGTTTTTCACAGTAAAGAAATCAGACAATGCTCTTCCAGCCCTTGTGTTGTTTTTTAGTAAATAAGAAAATAGATACTTCTGTATCAGTCCTCCTAGGGTTCATTTATTGTGTACTCTCCATCAGTGGTTTCTGAGATAGGAAGTAATCGGTTGCTCTTTCTGCTCAGAATGTTTTGTTTGCATTAGCAATAAATAATGAATCACTTTGCAGATCAACCCTTGAAGTACTATTGCTATTTTGACAACTTGGATTAGCTAGTGCTCCTTCTTTTTATGAAGGTTTATCCTGCCAAGACATTCTTTGAATACTGATAATGTTGATCCTCTTGCCAGTATGGTTATGTTAGAAAGAGGTATTTTTCTTCTTTCATCACCATGTTCCTTGAAAGCATATTGAATAATGAGACAGCCAAATGGAAATAATTTACATGAGTATTCAGCAAGTTTATTTAAAGTTAATGTTATCTGAAGGCGTGCTAAGAACATTTCAAAGTCAGCTACTGCTTAAACTGCGTCAAACCCTTCAGCCTGAAATGCCGTGTTCTGGCCACCTATGAGCTCTGGCTGTGTTTTACTCGAGGTGGTAAAACACAGCTTTTAGTAGTTCCAGGGCTATTCCAAAAAAATGGTGGCAGCAGGTGGTTTAGATGGTGCCCATCAGCAGGTCATACCATACCCAACTGGTCCCATGTCTTGTGCAAAGTACAGATCAGCCGTAAGTAGACTCAGTAAATTTTCCGGTTCCTGTTGAGGAAAACTCTGCATAAGGGAATATTTTTTTCCCAGGGTTTTTCATGCATAACACTTTGAAGCCTTGGTCACACGCAGTTCTGCCTGGAACTGTGTGTTGTTTGACTCTTGAAAGAGTCAAGAGTAAGAACTTTGTGATGCACAGTCCATTTAAAAACTCTCATAAATAACTGGGGTTGGTATTCTTCCCCAAAACCCTTTGTTGGTGGTGTTGACTTAAAAGATGCCATCTTCATTTTTAATTTAGAGTAAGTCTCCTCTTATTTACAAAGTTACATAATCTTAACCAATATTTTGTATCAAATAATCCAAACCCAAGATTTTTTTCTGTGTCTCTGTCCTCTGTGATAAGTGTGGTTTTTTGAGATAGAGTGAGTGCATTAGGATAAATTTACCATTTTTAATGATGTCGGTGTACTTCACACTCATTCATTGCAATTCCAAACTCTGCTTTGGCTGCATGTTGAAAATAAATCTATATTGTGCGGAAATAGCAGCACATGAGCTCCATCCTGAGCTGGAAAAGCCACTCTGTTTAATTATGATAAATTAAGTCCCTCCCTAATCTGCGTATCTTAAAATATAAAGAGGAATTATGATTAAGAATCTGCAGTGCTCTGCAGCCAACAAGTTTTCCTGCTGACCGGGAATACAGCTCAGTCTTTACTTCTATTCGTTATTTTGTGGCTTTGCTGAGAAAGCCAAACAGAGAGTTAATTATGGTGTTTTTTTGTGCTGAGGACACCTGTCCACTAGGAAATGCGCTGAGACCCTCAACTCAATTTACATCAGCCAGAGAACAGCTGCCAGATGGTAACTACTTTTGGTCACTACCAACCTGGTTGAATTTGAACTGGTGACCTAGAGGTGAAATGCTTTATATCCTATTACTAATTCCTTGAGGTTTCCAGTTTCTCATCCATCACTTTTTTCAAATGACAGCCCAGTATATGTCTGAAATCTCAAAACAATTACTGTTTCACATATGCAGGGTGTGTTGCAGAATCTGAAATGTGCCTTTAGCTCTTGCAAAGCTTTTGCACTCACTTTGTATGCTTAAAAAAAAGATTACCGGAAAAAGGATGTTTCCAAAGCTGCATGGGAATTTTCCCTCTTCCTTAGCAATGTGTTTAGTCACAGTTAGTTACGTTATTTTTGTTACTGCTGTTTTACAAAAGGCTTTTAAACCTTCCATTATTTAAATAGAATTCACTGTGATGTTTTACATCCTCTGACTGACATATTTGGATTGGAAACTGTTTTTTGGCAGCAGTTTAATTGTTTAGGAGGTTTGTTGGGGCTTTTTTCCCTCCTGCTATGGAAATGGGTTTTAATAGAGTCTTAGAATATCCTTAGTTAGTTAGGACTCACAAGGATCATCATGTTCAACTCCTCATCCTGCACAGGAGAGCGCCAAGAATCCCTCCAAGTGCCTGAGTCCAAGTGCTTCTTGAACTCTGTCAGGCTTGGTGTTGTGACCATTTCCCTGAGGAACCTGTTCCAGTGGCTGAGCACCCTTTGGGTGAAGAACCTTTCAATAGAATCACTGAGGTTGGAAAAGACCTCCAAGATCATGAAGTGCAACCTTTGACCGAAAACCACCATGCCCACTAAACCATATTGTGAGGTGCCACGTCTACTCAGTTTTTGAACACTTCCAGTGATGGTGATTCCACCACTTCCCAGGGGAGCTTGTTCCAACGCTCAAACACCCTTTCAGTGAAGAAATTTTTCCTAATATCCAACCTGAACCTCCCCTGCTGCAACTTGAGGCCGTTTCCCCTTGTCCTGTCTCTGGTTGCCTGGGAGGAGAGGCCAACCACTACCTGACAGTGATTGGTTGCAGAGAGTGATATGGTCACTCCTGAGCCCCCTTTTCTCCAGGATAGACACCTCCAGCTCCCTCAGCTGCTCCTCATCACACCTGTGCTCCAGACTCTCCTCCATCTTCTCTGGACATGCTCCAGCACCTCAATGTCTTTCTCGCAGTGAGGTGCCCAGAACTGGACACAGCACTTGAGGTGCCTCACTAGTGCCGAATACAGAGGGACAGTCACTTCCCTGGGCCTGCTGGCCACATTATTCCTGCTGCAAGCCAAGATGCCATTGGCCTATTTGGCCACCTGGGCATGCTGCTGGCAACGTTCAGCTGCTGTCAACCAGCAACTTCAGGCCCTTTTCCACAGGGCACCTTAACAGCCTCTTTTTTCCCAGCCTGTAGCGCTGCAGGGAGTTGTTGTATCCCAAGTGCAGGACCCGGCACTTTGCCTGTGTTGAACCTCACACAATTGGCCTTGGCCCAGCCAGCCTGTCCAGAATCCTCTGCAGATCAACGCTCCCACCCAACTTGATGTCGCCTGCAAACTGACTGAGGGTGCACTTGATCTCCTCATTCAGGTATGGGTAGAGATATTAAACAGGACCAGCCCCAGTACTGATCCCTGGGAAACACCACTGGTGATCGGCTGCCAACTGGATGTAACTCTGTTCACCCCCACTCTTTGGGTTCAGCCATTCAGACAGATTTGTACCCCACAAAGAGTGCACCTGTCCTAGCCATGGACTGCCAGTTTGTCTGGGAGAGTGCTGTGGGAGACAGTGTCCAGGGCTTTACTGAAGTCTGGGTACACAACATCCACGGCTTTTCCCTCATCCACTAGGTGGGTCAGCTGGGCACAAGAGGAGATGAGGTTCTCTGAACACCCGCAGCTGAACATGTGTGGTTAAAGCAGTCAAAACACTTATAACTCTCGATAGTCTCTAATTCTTGAAAGGTTTTAAAGACAGGTCTTACCAGATGAAGATCCTTGGCTCCTTGTAGTGTCTGTTAGCTCCTCTCCTAACTTACCTCCCAGCTCTCAAATCCAAGCATTTCTCCCCTGTGTCATGCTCAAGAAAGCCTTTTCTTTGAGAAGGTGCTCTTGTATCACGAAAGGGAAATCTGAGTAGGGAATACACTGGAATCTGTAGAATGAGCAGTGCTGTGGAACATGACTGTCTTTCAACAAATCCCCTTGATAGCTGTAATATCTGATGCCCATGGGATAGACAGGTATGTCAGCTGCATCTGATGAGTGGAAAAGTGGTGTCTTGAGTTTCTCTGCTGCATATCTTCACTGATAGTTGTCCCACCATCACTTACAAAGTGGAGGGGACAACTGACTCCTTAGGGGCAAGCATAAAATATATGGGGAAGATAATTCCGATTAGTTGCATGATTGTTCTGTAAGCTAAATTGAAAAACGGTTGTGATTTCTGTTTTCAAGAGATTTTTATGTAATGGGTTTCTTTTAATAAGATAACTTAACACTGATTTTAAAACAGGACACCAGTTATGGCATGGAGCTGAAAAACATTAACACTTTCAAGGCTGGGATTGTAAAGAATGTGGTTAAGACTTGATCTATTCTTAATCTTAGCTGATAGGTTTTCTTTCACAGCAGAGAATGTGCCAGCCCTGGGAGGTAGGTGTCTGTGCATCATTAGGCTGAAATGATTCTAGACATTGTACATGGGCTGCTGTGTAATGTCTTGTGGTTTCACTTGGGCTGAATTTAAACTTTAGATATTGCTGCCTAGCTTTGTTCCTGTTTGTTTACTCTCAACAGGTAGGCAGCGATGCTTTCATGTGAAGCCTAATTAGGTTTTAAGTCAAGAAGGCTAAGGAATGTGCTGGCCCAAAGAGTTAACTATTTGCAGTGAGATGCCAGGGTGACAGGATTTTGGAAGCATGTAAAACAAAATTAGAGAGACTGTGAAGTACAGTTCTCTTTTACAGAGCTAACCCAAAGTTACATTACCAGCCTACAGTTCATGTGCAACTGCTTGCTTACCTTGACTTACCTTGCTTACCTAGACTTTTACACCCTCAAACTTCATTACAGGATATGACTGCCACAAAACAAGTTAAGAAAATACGTGGTTTCTGGGTAGTAAAAGTCTACTTTGTTATGTTACTGCCATTAAGTAGTAATAATGGGATGAGCTGGTTTACCTTGTAGTGTCATAGTTGTACTGAGGTTGGTGCAGTTGGAAACAGCATCCAGTCCCCAGCTCTAATTAAGGTTTTCCTTTTGTCTGTGATTGCAAATCATTGTAGCTGCTGGTAGAAGTTCTAAATATGAAGGAGAGTTAGGGATGTGTAGTGGCTACATTTTTTCCTCTGTCATTCCTTGGTGTCTTGGAGGAGAAAAATATTGAGCAGCTCTTAATTCTTAGTGCCATAATACCAGGGACCCCAGTGGGAAGAGGGTGAACCTTTCTCCGCTCGTGACACATTTTTCAAGGAGTCTTTCTGTCTCTATATATGCATCCTGAAACAATGGATGCCTGCTGCATGTGTGCATGGAGTCATAGAATGATGTAGGTTGAAATGTACGTTGTCATCCTCCACAAAGTATACTTATGTCCTAGGGCTGCCTGGGGTGGAGAGAAATAGGTACATGCAGACCTGCTTGTCTTCTGTACGTGTGCAGTAGATTTTATACACCTTATGACATTTTGTAATATCTAGATCGTGCAATCTCCTTCAATGAAACAAGGAGAGAGGTGGGATATATTTGGCTAGCTCTACAAAACCCAAGATGGGCCATATGTAATAATATATCTTTGAGTGGGCTGTTTCTGCAGCGTCATCATACTGACTGGAGTCAGATTCTTCCTTGGCTCATCCTCAACACCCGCTTTATATGACCTAGAAAAAAAATTTGGGGGGTGTGTGGGGGGTGTATTTTTAGCTAAACTAAAGGGTATAAGTAAGGTTAAAAAAATAGGGTATTGCAGGAACCTGACGGAAACAGGCACTTTCTAAAATAAGTGGGACAGGCATTTTTTCTCTGTGAATTTTTTAATGCCTGTTGGTACATCTGGAGAGTCTAGAAAAATAATTTTCTTTAAATTACTAGCTCTTCCTGTGTTGTTGCTCCGTAATGTGCAGTCAAGGCTAAAAATGAATACACACTGTATTCTGTGTTCATGTAATATAAAAATTAGGAATATAGAAATTGGAAATTGCCTGGCCTCTGCAGTACATGAGCTTTAATCTACAGCGGTAACTATTTTCTAAAATTATGTCTGTAGTACTGAGTAGTAATACCTGATAAATATATGACTAGTTGAAAAACTAGTCTGAACTTATTACGGTATCTACTTTTAGCAAGTTTACATTTAATAAGTTCTCATTTTCCGCCTTACTCAAGTGATCTTTTCACAGTTCTGAGTATCAGCCATTTAGCAGGTCAAACAGTGTAATAACCTTGCATTAATCAGCAGCTGAGATTTATATCTGTACCTGCAGCCTCATATTAGCATAACCTAAAATAAACAGCATGATGTTTATATTAGTCATGTAACAAGTGTCTTTCTCAGTTTGGTCACATGCATTTCATTTAAAATATATCCAGTAAAGAAAAAAATCGCTTGGCACTTTGTGTTTCCATTTTAAGTAATCAATTTTAAAATAGAAGCAGTACAGGATATGTTTTATAAGAGGAGCTCTAAAGAAGAGGACAGATTCTTTCATCACTCCAAAATATCTTTGAGGAGACTTAGAGCAGGTGTAGAGGAGAGAGGCTGAGAGGCAGCGTGCCTTGGGCAGCCCCGGGCTGTCCTTTCCCTCTCTCTGCTGCTGGAGCACGGTGGGGACTCCCTGCCAGAGCTGTGGACACCCAGCCCGTGGCTCTGCCCGCTCCCTTCTCCTTCTCCCCCTTGTCTATTCACTGCCCTCCCTGACGTAAATTGTCCTTTATGTTTTAAGGGGTTCAGGCTCGCTCTGGGATGACTGAGCTGTGATCCAGCATGTGCAAAGGGCTGTCAGGCCGGTGTCTAGGAGCTGAATAATTAGATTCAGGCAGGACTGCAGAGCCCCACTTCGCAAATGCTGCAGAGTGTACGTGGAAATGGAAAGTTAAAGATTTGGGGAATAGAATAGGCTCAGCAGTCTCAAAGCTTTACAATTCCACCTGTCCTGTAGGAGGGGAGTATCATGTTACAGGAGCACTGTGTTCTTCTGTGGAATTCACCCCTGAAGGCCAGCAAATATCCCACGGGACAGGTGGAATTTTAAGGCTATGTATTGCATTTCTTGAGATGGGTGCTTGTGTATTTTTTTCTCCCACCACATTTTTGGTTAACATCTTATATCAGAGTACTGTGAACTCATTTTGAATTCACTGGACACCTAGCACCTACTGAAAACATAAATTTTAGCAGCACTGTAACATCTGATTTAAAATTTAACTTGCTGAATTTTTTTTTTTTCTTTTGTGTGTGAAGATTGCACATTGAAATGCGCTCAGGCACCTAACAGTGACAAAAGTGAAGTGGACCTGAATGTAACAGTCTGTTGCACAGAAGCAGAAAATCAACTAAGGAAATTATTTTTTATTGTTGAATCAGCAGATTCAGCTAAATTTGTGACTATGCGGTATAGATCTTGTCATTAGCGAGAGACAAAATTTCATCTTCCAAAGTAGCTAATACTTTTTGTATCCCTAAGTGGACTTGACAGGTAACTTCTGTTGCAAGTTCAAGTTCACTTTGCCTTATTGTACTTATCAAATCTTTGCAATAGTATTCCAAGATATGTAGCAGATAGAGCAGTTGTTCCTTCTAACTTTTACAAAGTTTTCATTAGAGAAGTAACTGCTTTCCTTTCTAAACAGCAGGCTTGTCATAGACCTAGAGTATCCAGGTGATCACTATGAGGCTAATAGCCTGATCTCTACCAAAGCAGCCTTTCTCTTCAGTGTAAGTAACACAGGCACTGCAGTGCCCAACTGCAGATGTTGAGCACCCTGTTAGACACACATCAGGAACCCTCAATTTATATGCTCGCCAAAAACACAAAGCCTACTGCTGTGTATTGAAGAGGAGAAGGAGTCTTTATATTAATTTGTGTTTAACAATTGCTTCAGCTACAGAAGTCCAGATTAGCCACGCAACATCCATAAATACAAGCTTTGCTTGGTTTTCTGATTGCTTTGAGTCTAAATAAGTAATACAGTATGAGAAGACGTGCCAGAAAGTACCATATCCACTTGGTTAACACCAAAAGTTGCAATTTTCAGAGGGTCAGAGTACAGAATGTTACATATACAGTGTGTGTGCAGTTGCATATGCATGTTCATAGACATGACTTGAGTTCAACAAATATAATGTCAAAAATTTGACTCTGTGCCATTTGTTTCAGGCAGTTATTTGGCAGAAGACCAGGGTGTCAGATCACAAAATGGCCTGTATGTCAGTTCTGGGAACAGCCGTTATGGGCAGTATGGTACCTTTTCAGCACTGCTGTGAATATCCTGAGGTGAGTTTAAACTTCCTTCTCCCAAATTCACTTAAAGGCTGTTGATGAAGAGAGCTAAGTCAATATTCAAATAGAAGGAGACTGAAAAAGAGGATGTATCCCCAGATTGACATCTGATTAATGCATTTGCTTCTATTACTGTCCCCTCTGTAAAATTAATTGGTTTGGTGATTGAAAATCCACTCCAAGAATCATCTCATCAGGACTCATGTGGCACTGATCAAATGGCAGTAAAAACAGTTGTGATGACAAATGCAGAATTGCTGATTGCTCAGAGCTGTCCAAGCTGGGATTCCTGGCCCACAGGCAGGTTGTGCTCTGATTAATATCTAACTATTTAGATCGTTCTCATCTTTGTGGCCTCTTAGCCTTGCACTCTGAAGGGTATCCCCTCAATTTCAGTGAGAGGCACCTGAGCAGCAAAAGGAACACATACTTAGAAGGCAAGTTCTCCAAAATTGCCACCAAACATGTATTTGAAGGAAATAGCTTGCTCGTTTCCAGAAAATTCAGTACACTTGGCTTCCTTTGCCCCTATTGAAAATGAGGGAATTCCCTATGATACTCCCCTTTGTCCAATGCTTTCAAAAATTTTTACTCTCCTTTTATTTTTGTTGAAGACACTTTTATAAAGGGGAGTCTTGCTACTGTGGAACCTTCTAAATTGCATTTTTCTGTATCTAAATAAAGTAATAAATCTTGACTGGTCACATAGGTGAGATGAATCACTGTAAAGTCACAGTGGCTGTTAAACGCAGCTTGGGAACGCTGCATTCAGTGTGGTGTTCAACAGCATTATTCAGACTTCAATAAAAGTCTGACTACACGTTTGTGTTGCAGTTCAATAGCATTATTCAGACTTAAATCTTGAGTTTGTCAGAATGCTTGTAGCAAAAATGCAGTGAAATGAGGGAGAAGAAAGCAAAGCCACTTCTTGTAGTTGACAAAGTTTTAGTTGCTTATGTCTGAACAGAACATCCAGAGCTGCTCTTACCTGAATGGAGCTTGGATGTGCCCACAGGGTAAGTGCAGGGGGCTCTAAAGCGAAGACATGGGGGTATTTAGAAGGGACTGGCTTGAAGGAGGCACTCAGGTTCTCACATTACTTCCCTGCTATATCATGAGGCATCCATATTCCTTGAATAGAAGTGGGGGAACATTCCATCTCTCCCTCTGTCTCTAAATAGTGTGTAAAATACCACGTGCATCATTAATAGGTGTATAAGTGATCCATGGATAATGCTCACGCACAAATTGACGTTCAGAAACCATGGACATTTCTAGACTAAGCAGCCAAACACTATAAAATGACAGAATTAAGTTGCCTGTGTAACCATTTCTTTCTCCCTTGTGTGCAGGTATTGGAGTAGGTGTTTAAGGACGAGGCATAATTTTCCTTCTCATTTAGATCCATGCCTCATTCAGTACACAGACCAGAGGGCAGCTCTTTCATTCTTTTGACTCCTACTTGTTCGTTATGTAGCTTCATATTCCTTTGTTGCAAAGTCTGCTCTGAACACAAAGTTAATTTTGCTGTACCTTACTGCAGAGTTAAAACTTCTCTACCAAGTGATCTGGGGATTTTAAAGACTGGTCTTCAAAAGACCTCCACTGTGAGCACTGAATGAAACAAGAACACATTTCAAGTTGACTCCAAAGCATGCAAACTCCAGAGCTGCTTGTAAAATAAAAAGAAAACTAAGAAAATGAAGAATTGACACAACTTTTTACATGCACAAAATAGCATTTATGCTTTTCAGGTCCCCTGTCTTGTAAATGGATACATTTATCTGGGCTGAAAACTTTCACACAGGAAATTTTCCTAGTATCTTCTTTTTCTGTAAAGGTTAAGTTTAGCAGATACATGGGCCACAGGGAAAAAAATAACTCTTAAAGAAAGGCTTTTTGCTGTCCACTCATCACAGATATATTTTGATACATATGTAAGTTGGGTTTTTTAAAATTAAATTTTTAAATTAAAATTAAATTTAATTAAATTAAATTNTTTAAATTTAAATTAAATTTAATTTTTTAAAATTAAATTTTTAAAATTAAAACATTAATTTTGAAAACAGTTGCTCTTATTTGAAATCAAAGATTCTGTAATATTTTTCAGTCTTTGTAAGTTTGTCTTTATACTTTGTATACTTTCATAGTTGAAAATTCTAATATGACAAGTTTTATAAATTGTGGATAACTTTTAACGAGCATACTGATACTCTGCATGGCTTTAAATAGTAACAGCAGTCAGCCATTTCTAAATCTGGCACCTTCTTAAATGAGTTATTCAGAGATTTTCAGTTTTGCTCTGATGTTTTCTGTATATAAAAATATTATTCGAAGTGAAAGACTTGTACAAATATTTGTGAATTAGAAAAGGAGCTTGAAGCACGGAGGGGGAACATTCAGGGAGGATGTGCTAAAGCTGCAGAATAAAATCTAGAAGTGCTGCATGTTGTTTTCTGATAATCACCCAACAGATATTTGAGACCTCTTCAACTTGACCAGCGGTGTTTGGTTCTGCGCGACGTTGCTGACCAGAACACGCCAGCTTTAGCACAGAATGCTTGTGACAAGGTCAACAGGCAGTAAGGGAGCACATGAGCAGAGAGCTGCTGTGACGTAGATGAATGGGAAGGACAGGCCAAATCCCAGGGATTTTAAATTCCGTTTCAAAAGCGTGGTAATTTGGATTTTAGTAAATACAAGGGGTTCTGCCAAAAGCAGAGCTAATGAGGTCTCATTTCTGTGTTCAGTGATCCACCCTGCTGCCAGAACATTCTCCAGACTTTGCCGTATTTCCAAAATCTCCATCCTCACGATGCCCCGGTGGTCCTTCACTATCAGTTTGGGCAGGTGGCAGTGGGGTGACTTGTGGGGCAGAGCAAGGGCTGGCCAGCATGTCACTTCTTCTGATGGGTCCTGACTTTTGAAAAGTTGCAATTGCCTTTTCCTTAGTGAGGTCATTATCTTAAGGCTGTCCTCTCCAAACAGCTGTCAGTTATCACAGGAATTGTGGATATATGATATCTTTGGGATTTCTTCTTCTCTATCAGATTGATTTGAAATTGATCCAACAGTTCCAGAGTTGCATGGTGAGGGAGGGGGGAAGTGATGGGACAGGCAGCACAAGTAATTGGCCGTATTTTGACCTAAAAAAAACCTGTTACAGAATCTGGACAGAAAAATCTTAAAACTCAGAGTTCAAGTTAGGTACACAAATCATGTGTTGTTCCCAGGGCTCCCTGGTGGTGCTCACAGGTTCTACTGCAGCCTGTGAATCGTGGGTGCTCAGCACTCTTGAGAGTCAGATGATTTGGATACAGGTGGCGTAGGTAAATTTAGGTGCCCTGAATAAATGCCGTGTGACAGGCTATTTAAGGTGCCCTGTGTGTAGAAAGGGGGGGATTGTGTGTTTTGGGCTTTCCCTGTAGGGGTAGTTCACTGCTGCCTGGACCAGGTTGGGCAGCAGTATGTGCCTTTAGCTTGTACGAGGGTTACGTTGGCAACCCCACAGCCAGCAAATCTAAAGCTGCTGGCCTGGCTCTCCACAGCCCTCAGCTGCAGAAAGCATCCTGCTGCAGCTGGCTGCCCAAATGGGAAATATCCCAGTTAACTGGTCGAGGAAAATAGACACCAACCCATCTTTCTCAACTGCCTTTTTTTCTTTTTTTCTTTGAGGATGTTTATCTTTTTATATTGTGACTTTCAAGAAGCAGTGCATGCATTTGAATGGCTTGGACTCCTGTACAGTTGCATTTTAAGATCTCACCTCTCAAAGAGCCTTTTTGGTCACTCTAAAAGACTTTTGCACTGTATTTGTTTTATCATTGCAGATAAATCTTTTTGGATTTCTCCCAAAAGCTGAGTCAGACAGTTCTTTGACAAGTCTTTCAAGTTCGGAAAGGAGTTTCATTTTTATAAATAATCGTCCAGTTCTCCAGAAGGAAATATTGAAGGTAATACATAGCTTTTAATTCAAGGAACCGAAGTGTGATTTCTTGGAGGACAGAGACACGTAGGCAGTCTACAACCTTTTTTCCACATAAAACAGAGAGCTACAGATGAAGATACTGGCATTTACAACAGAAACCCCTTCCACAAATCTGATGCTGTTGGTTCCTCATTTCTATTCCATTTGGTGCAGGCCCCATCTAAGAGCTGGAGGTTATGTTTTGGGCTGTTTAAAAGAAAGGTTGTTTCAGATGCTCTATGCAAGAGACCAGAACAGTTGAATCTTTCTTTGTATTTGCCTGCAGAAATCACCTGTGCAATTTCCCATAAGGCAACTTTACGTAGTTTCCTGTAAAGTTTTTATTTTGTCCACTTCTGTTGTGGGCTTGTCAAGCAAACACTCATGCTTTCCCTTTAAATTTGTGTATGCACTGGGTAGAAATGAAAGTGATAGTGCAGCAGCATTGGCTACAGCTGAGCATTGTGTAGGCAGAATTTGATACTCTTGGGTTTCTGTCGCTACTGAACCTTGCAGCACTTCACTTGGAGCAGCCTTGCTGTCCTAAGCCTTGCCATCGCCAGGAAAGAAAATCACATTCATGCCAAAGTGTCCATGTAGCTTTTAAGATGTAGACAATGAAGTTATTTTTAGTTGGCTTTGTAGGTGTAAACCCTGAACCTGTGTTGGTGTGTTATGAGCCAAAGAAGGCTCATCCATCTCCACACAGTATTACGATGTTGCTTGTTTCTTCTGGGAATTCAAAGCTCAGCTTGAATCCCGTGGCAGATAGGGTTTTTTTTTTTTAACCAGAGCATAGAAGCTTGGATTCAAGGTGGGATTCAGCATACTACCATACAAAGTGAAACTACCATGACCCCCATGGAAAACAAGCTGTACATCACTTTTAACTCCATGCTATGTATGGGGAAGAAGTGCTGGTGGACCTCTTACTACTACAGTTCAGTGCCAGCTGAGGACAGACTGTGGGAATATTAAGGTTAAAATAACTTGAAAATATTCCAATAAATTCAGTGTTGTTTAAACAATATTTAGGAATGAAAAATTAAATTTTAATCATTTTTTACACCTTCAGGGTTTTTTTGGTCTTGTTAACATATTCTTTTCTTCTTTATGTATGTCTGTGGGAGGAGGGATCCAGGATACTACTGGGGAATGCAAGGATCTTTTATTTGGTCCTTGTAGTTAACAACACCAAAATTCTGAAACAACTAAATATTTTTGTAGTCTTTTGGAGGAGTTTTTAGGAGGGTTATAGAGAAAATAGTAAGAAGAAGAAGAGTTTGAGGAAAGCTGTAAACTTATAACTGTGTTAATAAAAGGAACAAACTGGACTTGTTCTGGGAAAAGAGCAGGTCTGTAGTACAAGTGCTAGTTTCTCAAACAGACTTAATTTGGACTGAAAGAGACAGCAGTGTGGTTGTGTGCTGTGTAAGTTGGTTTTCTTTAAAAAACAACTAGTAGTATTTGTGGTGATTGAGGAAAGAAACATCGGAATTGCAGTCCCTCCATTGCAGTGCATCCCAGTCGCATCCATTGGGCACACCATATCTTTTCTTCCAGGTGCAATCAGTGCGTTCATTCAGAACGTCCATTAGTATCTTGGAATTGTTCCTTCTTTTTTTAAATTTATCTGTGAAGAAATGGAAACCACCAGTAACTGCCCTTTTGGTGATTTTTCTGGCATACGTGTAAATGACAACCTTTTTAGCATTCCTTTAACTTAGAAAAAACTCGACAAAACCAACAAACCAGTTATGCTTTTGTAATGTCAGATTTTGTTTCTGTGCCTTTTTGTCTATTTTATTGCCTTTACTGACATCTCTGTATTAAATCAATCTGTAGTTGATTCGACAATACTACAGTATGATGACACACAAGGACTGTACTCGTTTATATCCTGTTTTCTTTCTGAATATTACTGTACCTGCCTCTGCTGTGGATGTGAACGTAACACCTGATAAAAGTCAAGTTTTGCTGCATTACAAGGTAACTAAGGTTTTACCCTGTTTTTGAGTTGTCAGACTTTTACTTACGTAAGCATAATAAGGGCTTTGGGGACTACAAAGAAGTTGGAAGGTAAACAGTGCCTTTGGGGGTTTTTTCGTTTTGGTTTTTTGTAGTTGCTTGACAGCTTGCCTTTGTCACAGGACTATTTTGATCAAAAAGTACTGAACAGGCTAAGTGGAGGATTATTCAAAATTAATTTCCCAGTTGATTTCTGATTTTTATGCTGTCCGATATTTGTTTTCAGATGCCTTTATACTGAGGGAAGCTAAACAGAGTCATGATACGTGTCCCTACATAAATCTCATACTTCATATCTACACTAAGTAATCACTATTTAAACACCACAGACGTTAAGGGGGGCGAGGTGGGCAGGAGGGGAGTTGATTTCTCGTCAAACCACTGTTTTGCCGTTATGTGTATAGATAATTGATGACATCAATTAAGTGCCGTAGAAATTAGGAAAACTTCACTGGTAATAAGGTGCTTATTCAAAGTTAATGTAGGTATTCACACCAGTATGTTAACCCTGTTCACAAAAACCTTTTGTATATGTCTATGTTAATCTTGTAAATGTACTGCCTGTTAAGTGCCACTTGTATGAAAATGAACACAGCATTCTCACATTTGATCTAGTTTTCCTTTGGCATTAGAAAAAGAGTTGGGTTTTCTTTTTTCCTTTTTTTTTTTAAATAATTTATTTCGATTTTTACGGTTTTGGGTGGCTTTTTTCTTCTTAATTTCCATCATTTGTTGCAAAGCTGTCTTGTAAACATGTACAGTAGAAACACCTACACAAACACACTTGCATGGAATGGGATGTTGCTGGTGCACCTGTTTTGACTATAAGCTTCTAATTCCATATTAATTAAACCTGATAGTGGTTTAATCAGTCATTACCCTGTTGTAAAGAAAACAATTAAGTGATTTTGTGATATCAGAGTAAACTAGTGAAGCCAGAGTACCTATCACAAAATATTTGTGCCTGGAGGTGTCCAGTTGGGTCTTTCTGAACGTGTGTGAACAACTGAAATGCAATAATCTGTCCAGATTTGTCTGAAAAACACTCTGAATAAAATCACTTTTTTAATATTGTGCCATATTCTCAGCATCTGTCAGTTACATTTTCAGGTGCACTTGTGTCTATTTTCTGTTTTGTTTCTTTTTTTTTTTCCCCGCCTAGGAATCTGTCTTACTTGCAGTTGAAAATGTGTTGAAATCACTGTATGGGCCACTACCTGCTACAGTCCCTGATGAAAGTAATAAAACAGATGTTACCTCAGCAGACATGTTTGTTCATCAAACAGAGCAAACAGATGTGGTTGGTAATGAAATGGGACCATCTGGAAACGATGAGCTACATGCTCATACTTCATTCCTTTCACTCAGCAGTGATGTGCAAAACTGTCAAGCAGTAAAAAACACAGAGATCTGCTTAAATCATCAGACTTCTTGTGGTGATAACGTACACAGTCGCCTGGACAAGAGAGAGGTTTCCAAGAGTGATGCCTTTCCAGACAGTTCCTTAAATTTATTGTGTGAGGAGGAACAGAACGGACAAAATATGACTGATATTGAAAGGAACGGTGTTCCTGTGGACCTCAAGTCCAAAAAAGCTGACGATGAGCATCTTTTGAGTTTTGATAATGCTGACCAACTAGATAAAAATGAGGAAGCCTCAGTCCCTGAAGACTTACCTGAAATCTCTGCTGATAGTTGGAGTATGGGAAGTGTGTTTAAAGACAGTCTAGGAGACAAACTGGAACCTGTTAAGATTTTGATTCCTGAAGCTGGAGGAACAATTAGTAAGCAAAAAGAACACACCACTGAGCAAAGCAATGATCCACAAATCTCAAACCAAAGTGTAAAGAAAAAAAATGTGATAAGTGAAAAATTCGGACATGTGACAGCTTATGACTTAATTAATAGCCGAATAATAAAGAAAGCAAAGTCTGCATTTGAAATTTTCACTCATGAATGTCGTCCAAAATTGATAAGTGATAATCCAAAGACCAGCATGGCAGACATTCTGCTGAAGATTGAAGAGCAGTGGAAGAATTTGAGTGAAGAGGAAAAAAAGAAGTAAGTATTCAGGCTGTGACTTGCTTCTAAATACGGGAGCTACCAAAGAGTCACTTGTAATGAATTAAAAAAATTGTAAATTTCCAGTTATTTATGAAAAAAAACAGAACAGAAGAAGATTTTTGACTTTTTAAGATCAGCATCAGTTTTGTGAGTTGTCATCTTTTACTGTGTGCGGTTGTTCACTGCTGGTTTGAATTACATGTTTTGCCACTGGGCCATACAGCAGTTGGGTAGGGACAATTTTGCTGAGTGGTTATTTAGGGATAACAGGCAGTAAAGCTTACTGTGTGAATCCTGCAAACTCCTGTTTTCTGAGGGCTGCCTTTACTTTGTCAGTCCTGATGATCTTCCTTGAAAACCAGCATGGTGATAGATATTGTGATATATAGACATATATATATATAGTTCCTCCCGAGGTTTTCCAACTTTGTTGCTATAAAATGAGAATTCTTTTTTAGGATCTTTAGTACTCAGACATTTGGTCCAGTCCTTTCCTCTAAATTTAGTACATCTCCCAACCCAGCTACCTCAGAATTGTATTTGTAAAACCCAGTCAAATGACAGAAGGAATGACCTTTTCCCCTAAACAGCTATTCTAGTGCTGGTTCAGAGAGTACAGTACAATTTGCATTTTAATCCGTTTCAAACAAGACCAAGTCTCTTTCTACATTACAGTGTGAATAGGTAAACTCCATAGTTTTTCTAAAACAAATTGTCCCTGAGTTTTTGAAAACCATCTGCAAGAAAGGCAAATATTTTAGGCTAATTTGGGGTTGGGATTGGGTTAGTTAAAATGCTACGTAATGTTGTCCTCTATATGGAACTTACATTATGGTAAAAGATGAATTAATAACAGATTTTGAGACATTTTAAGACGATTTTAAAAAAAGAAACACAAAACCTTCAACACTTAGTTTGTAACTTTATAAACTGTACAACACTGTAGGGCATCTCACAAATGAGGAAAAATAGAATTTGTTCTTTAGTAGTTGTGCATGTAATGATTTGAATGTGTATCATGGTTTGTAGCAGAAAGTTTGGGTGATGAAAATTTAATTCTGAAGAACAAACTCATTGGAAGTGGTGTGAAAATATGTTTTCTTCATATTGTGGGAGCAAGGAGAAGGGAATTAAAGACCATTAAAAAGGAAACTGTACTAGCTAAACAAGTGTAATTTTAACACTAATGAGAGATTTGATTAGGAGAATGTTAAGAAAGAGAAACTATACCTGTTGAATTACTGTTATATATCTTTTTCCTTGACTTCTTGACTTTGGAAACATCTGCTTTGTTCTGAATACCAGCTATATCAGAGCTCAGTAGAACCTTGTTATCTAGCTTCTGATTTACTTAATTTAAAGCTTACTAAGCAAGCAACAGACTGTGGTCACAAAACCATACCTGTGACAACATATTTTGTCCATCTCTGCATAAGCAGAAATATTAATTTAATAGTAGAAATCTACTCCAATTATATTCATGCTTTTAATGAAATGAAACAAAAGGTTCTGCCAGCTGTTTCAGAAGATTTTCATTTGCTCTGCTTTAGCTTTTGGGATTTCATGGTTGCTTTCCTGGTACAACTGTTATGTTAAAGAGTGTGCCTACAGATTAACTCTGCATTAGTTCAGGAAGGAAACCTCTCTGGTAATGAAGTTTTCCTTATATGTAGGACTGAACGTAGTTTAGTCTCTCTCTATATAGTTTTCCTTATACGTAGGATTGAATGCCATGATTGTTGAAGCAAATGAAAAATTTAACACTAGTTGTATCCATACATTTCAGCTTTGATGCTTTCAGCTCCTTTCCACTTTTAATCTCTTAAAATTGCCTCAGGGAATATCAAATAGGAAGAGACACGCAGACAACTTGTCCTGCAAAGCAGCAGTCCAGGAGGACTTGTGGCAGAGAACATTAGTCTTGCCTACCAGGTACTCTGGATAAATTGGGCCACCTAGAGGTAACAGCAAATGTCTTATGCATCAGGGCAGCCCAAGTGCCAGTGCTCTGCTGAGCACAGGGCACCTCCACCTTCATGCATCCTGGCTGGCCCAACACCACATTTCCTGGGTTCCAGCCCTCTGTGATAAAGTCATGCCTTTTGCAATGGGTGTGCATGGTTTCAGCATCTCTGTTTCTCTCTGTGGCCCCTCCAGCAGGTCTAAATTAATTTAAATCCCTTTTGGGAATAGTACAAGCAACAGATGTCTCGTAGTGACACAGGATGGCCTTTTCAAAACAAGCCAGCATTTATTACACAACCGGAATGTAAAATGTTATGGTCTTTAGGTTATAATAGCAGAGGAAAGCTCCCATGCATGTCCATATTGGCAGCATCACATATCCCCCTGCTTTGCAAAGCCAGGATTTGATTTCTTGCACTCGCTCTGCTCTTACTTAATACAGCTGGCCTTAAAGTTTCCTGCATATCAGGCTCAGGTAGGAGTGGGAGAAACGCCTCCAAGTGCCATAACAGTGGCAGGAGTAGTTACCCTGAAGGTGTAGGAAAAGTTCAAAGCTGCACACACTTTATCATGGGACTGACAAATCGCCTTGTCAGCACTCTGCAGTAATTCTTCATGAGTATATTTGTGCCTTGGGAGAAATATTATTTTAGGTAGTGTGGTCTTTGCTGTCAGAGTTTTCTCCAAATATTCAAATTCAGATTATTTGTTTTATGAGGTCTGAGACACTTTGTATTAAAAGGGTTTTGTTATATGCTAAATATTTTGTTTGGGTTTGATATGCAAGGGGAGAAGAATATATTGTGGATCCATTTTTTTAGTAAAAGCAAAGCTGCCTTTGAAACTAGACTTCATTCTAGTCTTCCACTTTGTCCTTACACCCATTTTTTGCAAATTTCCTTAGCTTCAGGTTTTGTAGCTTCAGAAAAGGATCCTGAATTCACAGTCTTAATTCACAAAGCAGAGGAGAGGCTATTCTTGTAGCACTTGTTGATTTTACTTGCCTCTATGGAAGGATTTTTAAAAAGGCAAAGGTGTTCCCTCATAGTTTGTAAACCTGCAGTTTTTCCTTGATTCTGAGCAAATCACTGATAGTGATGTGTATGAATTTGCAAGACCCTCACAATCAGAGTTTGTAAGGCTGGAATTTTTCTGGTAGCCTAAAATGACAGGCAAGTTGGAGTTTGTTTGGAAGTGCTTTCATTTTGGATTATCAGTATATCACTGAAAGCTGAGTTCTCTTCCAGTTAAATATTTTCCTGTGTTACAATTGGGTCTATTCAAAACAAAGTATTTATTGATCTGGTCAAAGCTATAAATGAATTTGGGATTTGAAAAAAATTCTGTTCAAGTGATTTCATCCATTCATTTTAAAAGGAGCAGATGTTTTTTACCTTAATGTTTGCTCCATATTTTCTAGGACATGATTTATTGCAAGAAACTATTTAAGCTGACTTTTTTAGTTAACTAAATATTGGTACCATATGTGAACGCTAGCACATCATAATTAATTGCAAATGGTGACCCTTTTGTTGACCTTAATTTTCCAGCATGCATACACATAATTGAATCAAACTGTTCTAGCAAGTAGCAATAAATAAGTATGACCAGCTAAAATACTTATTTCCAATACTTATATATGATGGTACTACTTTTTCTTTTTTTAATTAAGATCAGGCTGGTTTGAATTGCCTTCTAGAATTCAGAATATCAAGTAAGGGCAAAAAGAAGAAGTTAAGCAAATCACAAATTTTTCTTTCAAAAAAGTAAGATTCATATACTGTAGACAAGCATAAACCTGGCATCTATAAAAGTTTAGCTATCTCCCTGACATTTATAAACTCATTAAGAATCCATTCGTGTTGTAGAGGCTTAGTGTGTAGTAATGTTTTAACCATTTAGGCAGCATTTAGGAGTAGTTTGTTATTGAGTGCTTTTTGAAAAATCTGTAAGTTTATTAGTTACAGATTTCTGTGATAATAGTACATATTCTGTATTCTTACACTTTATGTGGTTAATTTTCGGCCATTTTAAATCCATTGATACTTTTATTAAGTAAAGCCTGAGGCTTGTGAAATTATTCAAGTTCCAAACTCCTGCCTGGCCACGTGTAGTCTCCTGGAAGTCTGTGGAGCCCTAGAAGCTTAAGTGACTTTGTGGATTGAGCTGGATGTGCCTGTGATACAAAACTCCTTCCAAAACTATATATTTGATTGCAACAGGGGACTGAGGTGAAAAGCAGCTTGCAGTATGTAGATCTTTATATGATGCAGTCCACACCTCCCCCTTCAGTAATTCAGGTTTTGCTGGCTGTCACGATGAAGGAGAATTTCCAACTTGTCTTCAAAGTGAAATGTAATACAGGCACAGTCCCGGATGTCCTACCATCCCTGTCAGGGTGGAAAGCATATTAGTGTGGTTACTTGAAGGAACCATGGACATTGTTCCTGGCTGTTGAAATGCCTTCTGGTTAGTTGGGGTTTGGAGATTTTTATCTGATTCTGCTACTGGTTTGTTTTCTCTTTTAAGTTATGAACTAAAAGCCGCGAAGGACCTGGAACGGTACAACAGAGAGGTCAAGAAAGTTGGTGCCCAGACAGTGCATCGGCCAACAAAGGAGACAGGAAAACAGAAACCCAAGCTAAAGAGTTCTGCAGCTGACCAGCAGAAGCTTGACAAGATATTCCATGATCAGATTGAAAAGAAGGGGAAACTTGAACAGCCCGTGAAAATTGTGACAGTGCCTTTTTCTCTGAGTTCCTGTAGACGTCACCTTCAGAGACAGGAGAAAAACGTTTCAGGCGAACAAGAGCTTTTCCTGATCCGTCGCCAGAGTTGTCCTGATGTCTGGATATTTGCTACTGAAAAAAAGCTGAAGTTGCTGAATCCATATAGATTGGAAGAAGCCCTGCTATGTAAAAGGTTACTGATGAACCATAAGCTGCCAGTAGAGAAACTGGATGAGCCAATTATGTTATCGGACAGGTATTGTACAAATATATATTGAGCAAAAATTTGTATGTTATTTGAAGTATCATTTGATAATTATTCACAGTAAACTCTGGCAAGGCCCTCTTTGCTAATTCTATGATTATTTGTGCATTCGGTTATCTGTAGGAAGATATTTTTGAGTTTTATACTTTTTCCTTGAAGTAATGAGCACACTTGGTCTTGTTCCAGTTGAAATAAGGATGATTTTTGAACAGTTTCATTGCTAGTGCAGCAGAGGCAAATGTCTTTCCCCCTGAAGACAATTAGATGCTCCACACTTTCACAGTGTCAGTGTAGCTGACTTTCACCCACGGATTAGGAAATGGCTGATATAATTATTATTACTATATGCCTAAGCTTGGTCACTCACAAAGATATGTGAATAGTTTGATTTTGTTTCTATAAAGAAATTGCTCTTTCAAAATTCTTCTAAAAGTCTCGATCACTCCTTATCACTTGCTACCTTTTTCTGTGGGTTTTTTTTGCACAGTTTTAATTTTCACATTAAGGAGTTTGGTTTTAACACTTTGGGGATTTTTTTTTCCAGTCTTATTGGTGGATCTCAGTACATGGCTGCTCTTTATAAAATGCAGAAGAATTACCAGAGTTTCCATGGATCAGGTTATTTATCAGATCCAAGGCTTGTAGCAAATGGATTCCAGATAAAAGTGATAGAAGGTATGATGGTTTTAAAATCTTTTAGTCGTATTTGAGCTTATTTCTTATGATATAATGATTTAAGTTGTTGTTAATTTACATCATGTTATTCTACATCCCTTTGTCCTGCTTTCCTTAACACTGAGATTTTATTCCCTGGCAAAGAATGTAATCTTCTACATGGAACACTGAGTGAAGGATAACTGAACTGAAAGCTTTAATAGAATTTCAAAGAATGCTTTTAAATCCATGGTTTCCTCACTTTTATTTTTAATTCTCTTCTCAAAGTGCTCGATGCCCATGTCCTTAATTGCCATTCTGACAATTTTGGTTAAACTGATGAGAATTCCCTAGTCCTGGCATCTTCTTCCATGGTGTTACTTGCAGAAGCTTCTGCTTCAGCTGACCATTCCTCTGCTGTTGAGCAGTTGAGGAGGTGCAGTGAGGAGCTGGATCTGGTTAATGATGTACTTTCCTGTCAGAGTTGTGACACAGGGCCCGAAGGGGCCAGCAAAGAGAGGTGGTCACAGGATCACCACACCTTTCCATGGAGTTTGATCTGGACTTGTTTTTGAGGAAGCTTACTTTTCAATGCCTCTTCGTTGGTCACAGAATAAATGTGTTTCATATAAGATCCTTTCACCTTAGCAAGAGAGCTCAAATATTTATGCATTTTCCTGAAGAACAATTTATAGGGATGCTGTTGTAAACCCAGGGGCGACCCAGCAGTGTTGGTTCTGCAGATCACAAATTTTCCAGCAGAATTGCAAGAAAAGGGAACATCTTTGGGGGTAGTATCTAGCTGACAGCTCATAGAAAAGATTCACCATAAGAGCTGTTAGAAATGCTATAGCTTCATGTGTTACAGATCCCCACATATGTACAGTGATGACAGATGTACTGTAACATATGGGATCTTTTAAGGGTAGGTACAAAAAAGGGATGTAGACCAACTTCTTCACTCGGAGGCTGGCTCTTAGGAAGAACAGAGCCTAAGCTGTTTTCCTTACTGAATCATGCACAGCAAAAACAAGGAAACTTCTTTCTGACTGACTAAATCTCGACGTAAATAGTAAAACCTTTGTGGAAGAGGTGTTCATGATAATAATCCTAGAATGAATGATTAGGGAAATAAAGTGTGTACTGTAAGAGGCAGCTCTTACAAGTTTTATTCAGTCTAGCAAATCAAAAGCTGAGGAGGTCTGTGACATGTCCCTAGACAAATATGGGAGAGAGGGATTGTGCCTTAGCATGTTTGCTCACAAATTTTTTTTACCTCCTGGTACTGTAAATTTGCTCAAAATCTAATTAATGTAAACAGGACGTGAATAAATTGAATGTGAAGATTTGAAGACAGTTTGTAGGCAACAGCAGAGGAGGGTTGTTGACCAATCTTGTGGTACTGGAGATGTGTCATGGTGTAACCCCAGCCTGCAGCTCTGCCCCACGCTGCCAGTCACTCGCTACCCTCACAGTGGGATGGGGGGGAGAACTGGAAGGGTAAAAGTGAGCAAACCCGTGGGTTGAGCTGTAAAGACAGTGAAACAGGTAAAGCAAAGTTGTGTTACAGAAGCGAAACAAACCAAGGAATTAATTCACTGCCTCCCATGGAGAGTCAGGTGTTCAGCCACCACCAGGGAAGCTGAGCTCTGTCACAGGTAACCGTGATTTGCGGACAAAATCACACTGAATGTCCCCCTCTTCCTTCTTTTTCCCCCAGCCGTCTGTTCTGAGCATGATGCCACATGGTGTGGAATATCCCTGTGGCCAGTTGGGGTCAGCAGTCTGGCTCTGTCCCCTCCCAGCTCCTTGTGCACCCCCAGCCCTCTTGCCAGTGGGGTGGGGTGAGGAGCAAAAAAGGGCTTGACTCTGCACAAGCCTTGCTCAGCAATAACAAAAATATCCCTGTTTTACCAACACTGTTTCCAGCACAAATCCAAAGCGCAGCCCCACACTGGCTGCTGTGAACAAAATCTCGGCCCAAACCAGCACGAATGGCAAACTACTTTTAAGACAGCTTGATTAGTTTAAAGCAGAATTGTACACTATAATAGAAAGGAACTCAACACAGTAACTGGGAGGTAGTAACTGTCTTCCAGTCCTGTGTTCCTAAGATGTAAGTTAAAGGAAGTCTTGTGAGGAAACTGCTCTTGTTTGGTTTATAGTTAATGAAAGTAAAAGCACTTTGTATGCACTCTACAGGTTCATGAACCATGATCACGGACTTGATCAGTACCATACGGATAGCCCAGTGAAGAATGGGAATCTAATTCAGTTCTTTGTCCCAGTCTTCTATTTTAACTACTCAAGTGAAATCTTAATAACGTCTGAGTCTTGTCAGTCATGTTTATAAGCTTCTGCTGATGACATTATAGCAGTTACAGCCTCTTTTATTAAAAGAGCATACCACTGCAGATGAAGGTAGAAATACCACCAAACAAATGGAATTTCTTCCAGCTTTTTTTCCATCTGACCCAAGGATTTTTATTAATACTTCATCAGTCCCTCCTTTTTCTTTTTTTTTCCTTGATCTGAAATACACTATCTTCTACAAGTACTTATTATAGCTGATTTTTAGAAACACAAGTATTAATTATTAACATTTCTTACGTGTCCTTCTCTGGGAATTCCACTATGCAATATGAGGTTCTTTAGTTCATAGATTTTTGTTGTATAATCTTTATAGAAAGTGGCCTGCAGAGCAGGAGTGATTTGTCCCACTTAGACCTGAGTATTCTGTAGGATTTCTCAACTCTGAAAGAACAAGTTTGTCTCATAAAACATTCTTCACTGTCCTTATAGAAGCATTATTTTTTTCACTGTCTGAATTTGGTGTTTATTTTTGTGGGTTTTTTTGAAATTCAGACACATCCTGAAAGCAGGACATTCAGATGTTTTTGAAGTAGAAGTTGCTTCAGAAAGATTTTGTTTCTTCAGGATATATTGCTAATTTTTGGGGCCAGGGGTTCCTACTTCTCATGGTGAATGATTAAGTCACAGCTTGCTATGGAGAGGTGTCCAGAATAAAAATGTGCACTTAACCCACAGCAGCTGGAGAGTTTCACCTTGGCAGCATCCTTAGGAGCGCACTGGACCCCCATGCTCTGTGCACCTACCTGTGCAACTCCATTTTTCCCAACTTTTTTGATTAATTGGATCAACCCTAATATTTTTGGTTTCTCAGCTGAATATCAACTCTTTCTTGCTATCAGGGTCCACTGCAGTATGTTTGAAGGTCAGTACTTTCCTTTAGGATTTCAGCCCTGACATGGTCACATTAATGTTCCTCTCTGATTGCTGGTTGATTTCTTATTAATAGCCACTAGCTCCCTTTTTTGTCCTGGGCAAAGAGTTTTATTTTCTGTAGTGGAAAATTCCCTTTTTCTGAGAGAGATCCTCTTTTATGTCACAAGCAAAGGATCTGTTCTTTACCTTTGAATCCAAATGGGAAAGTGACATTTCTGATCGTTTCCTCTTGCAAAATAATAAACCTTTCTGTTGTTCCATGTGAATAAGTCTGTGATGCCATTGGGAGCTCTAAAATACCTTCCAGAGCAAGAACAAAAGAAACTTCTGTGCTGCAGTTGGGTTTGGCATTTTTCATCACAGAAGAGGCTTTGTTTGACCCCTGGTGGTCTCTGAAGAGGACTGTTAGTCTAGTAGGTTACACTGATTATTGGTTTATAAATATATATTTATATATACATATTCTACCAAAAAAGAGAAGGACCCAGACAGTTGCTGCCCGTTATCATATATGAAATTACTCATAATACTCAGATACTCATTTGGAATGCCGGACCCCTTGCTTTGGTATTGTGCACCTCACTAGGACAGTTTCCGAGATTAAAATAATGACTTAAATATAGGACCCTATAGTCATTCCTTATTTCCTTTTGGTTTTGGAGTGTTTTACAGAACTGGCTGTTTATTTAATAGCAAGAAAATCTGAGCAGCTGCCTTAATGTGGAAGGTGACTTTGGTAATTGCCATGATGCGTTGGGCTTGCATCTCCACTGATCTTTGTTGAAGATAATTCTTTGCAGTTCAGATTTCTACTTTTTGGCAACTCTCAGCACAGAGGGGCTTTTTTTAAGGATTTTGATTCTGATAGTTGCTTACTTGAAAAAAAAACGCCCACATAATACTGGTTTTTCCTTATTTGGATGACTTGTCTGTAAGTGGCAACATCAGTCATAGGACAAAAGAATTGTAATTCATTAGTCTTGCACTAAATTTGTCAGGTCTTGGGATTAATACTTAAAAATTGAATCTTATTCCCTCACAGTGCTTTTCATTCATAGAAATTCAACTATGCACTTTAATGGCCAAGACCTTTTAGCTAGTGGGGTGGTTCTGAGGTTCCTTAGTTACTCCAGTGACTTTCCAGGAGTCTTCCTCACAGGCCTACCATGGACATGCCTTGCTCTGAACCCCACAGCACCATGTGGCACCAGATGCTCTACTATTAGTGGGTTTTTGAAAGGTCTAATTAGGTGATTTCTTTCTAGCAAGAACTCAGTCCCACATGGAGTTTTGTTCTTGTGCTGTCATTTTGATAGGAAAACTGTTTGAACTTCCAGCAATGTTTCCTTTTTCAGAAATGCACCTTTGGATATTTATTTTTACAAGAGTGTGGGAGTTCCAGGCCTTACTTGACTATTGTTTTATCTGAGGATAAGTCTGCCCTTTCAATGTGTTCTTGTTATAAGACAGAAAGGTAATTTACACTTACTCCACATCATTCAGAGACTGTGTATGATTGCAGCCGAAGTTGTTCCAAGTATCCTAGATTTTGGAAGTGCTCTATCTTCTTCATGGTTTTGGTAGACTAAGATCTTTTGTATTGTCTCCCCATTTCTCTTTATATTAATTGCTCAGCACTCTAAGGAGTTTTCAACTAGATTTTTCTCTGGATAGCTGACAGTGAAAAACATGTTGTGAAATAGCTCAGAAAACTCTTCTTGCTGTCAGTATGTCAGTTAGGCAAAATCAATGATTTCTTTGTGGAATGTGCCAGTTGTTGTAATTTGCAAAGCTGTGACGCTGAGCTCCAGTCTGTCTTCCACTGCCCTCCCACCCCCTCATGTTCTGGCCTTACTGAGCCTTCAAGTGATGCTACCTTTGGGAGAGCAGTCTGTCTGTTTTTACTTAATAAAGCAAATTACTTAATACTCAGTGTTCTGGGATCTGCCAGGCATTTCTTTGCTCACACTGACCTCTACGTGCAGAGAAGCATTTCAAGAAGTCAGAAGGATAACCTTCTGTCCAATTCTTCTTAAGACTTGTTTGTTACGTGCACCTTCACTGCACATCTGTCCATCTGCCCTTGTGAAAGTCCTGGAGTAGTGAATTCTTGGCTGGAGAGGAACTGAGAGCAAGGAACACCTTACCTGCTTTTGTAACAATGATGGGCCTTGAGCCATGCTCCGGGGCAGGCTTTTGGGGTAGAGTTGTCTGCCTGATAAGAGTATGAGTAGCCAACATATGCATACACAAAGAATGTGCTTATGAGCCTTCAAAGAGCAATAATAGGTAAATAACCAATCATTCTTGGTAATAAAAGCTGTCTCAGCTCTTGTAGCCCACTAGTGGAAAATCGTGCTGCTACTTAATTTCAGTTTGATTTTGACCACAGACTGGAAGATAGACAGTGTTATAGTATCACCTAATCTAGGTGGCAGCTGGAAGGGAACAGTTTTTCCTGGCCATCCAGAAGGAATTATCCAAAGATGATTGTAAATGCTTTGTTTGGAAAGAGAAAGGGGAAATTTGTGGCAATGAGAAATCCACGTTTTTAGTCATTTGAAAGCTAGTTTATTTGTTCATGGAAATATGTTCTTTGGAAGTTGCAAAGTATTTCATAGAAACTACCATGGAAACTGGTTGAGGACTGCTGTTTGAATACTCAAAAGTCTTAATGTATATTTTGTCAAAAATTTACAAGTACATTGAGGCTTGGACATCTGCTTATATCATCACATGTTGCCAATATCAGAGTTCCTGCAGAGGCTTGCAGATAAATATTAATCAGCATGCAGTGGGCTACTTTGCAGTTTAAAGACTGTAAGCAGAAAAGGAGAATGGCACACAAACAGAAATACGCAAGAAGACAACTTCCCTTAGCCAGGATTTGTATTGTTTGTTCCTATGTTAAACTCTTTAAAGCCCCCTTTGCCTTTCAGATTATTGAGCAGAACGGTGAAGTCAAATCTGGCTGTCAAAATTTGCAGATGGAACAATGGCTGTTGGTGAAACTGAAGAGTATGCATAGGAAATGATTTGCAAATCCAGGACCTCACTGTCATAAAATTTTAAAGGGCAGCACTGGAAATACAAGTTTTTAAACTGAAAATCTAAACACTTAAAACTTCACAAAATTTTGTGTCTCGTGGTTGGTAGCATATAGAGAGGTAATTATTGAAGTAGAGTAGACTGAGTTCTAATTTTAGAGAGAAAGTAACATAATCAAACAGTCTGGAACAATTCCTCAAATCTAATCTTTCATTAAAGCAAAAATGGGACAAAAATGAAGAGAAAAGAGCTGAAGGAAGTTAAAGAGACTTTGTCTTTTCCTCCTGTCTCTTACTGGGAAAATATTGGCATAGTACATCATCTTATCTCACCTTTAATAACTGGTGAACTTTCAGGTAATTCAACATTTTACTTTAAGATGACTCTGGTTTACAGCAGAGTGTAAAAATATGTCTGCGCTTGCTGGCCATGGTTAGGGAAAGGCAGCTTGGGAAAGAGAAGGAAGACAAGGCTGGATGAAAAACAAAGTTTCAGGTGTGAAACAGTGTTAAATATGTAGCTGTAAGAACGTTGTGTGATTTTTTGGAGGGGTGGGGGGTTGTTCACTATGTTGAGTTCCCACTCTGGTCAAGGTATCTTGTGCCACGAAGCTTAAGAAGGCCCAACAGCATTATTTACCTGGTGACACACCCATACTAAGGAAAAGTTTCAACCTGCACAGTCTTCTTGTTCATCTCTGCTCTTATTTAATGACTGTCAAAAAACCAGTGCCTAGGCATGGATAACAGCTTGTTCTACAAACTAGTAAAAGTACCTTGTGGCGACTTATGTCACATGTATACTTTCACTTCTGAAATATTTCACATTCTTGTTTGGATTAGGAACAGAAATTATCCTTTATCACAGTTTGTTACTTTAATCCACCTTGGATCAATCTATTTTTCTCCAGCTCTTTTGACTTTACAAAAACCATTTGTGACTTGGGCTGAATGTAATTTATCCCACCTGGGGCCATTACACAAGAGTGGATTTATTTATTATTATTATTATTTATTATCTGTTTCCATGCTCTCCTTGTGAAATTCTTGCACTTGTTAGACTTGTAGTGGTGAAAAAGGGAAGGTGGCTGTGCAGGTTGGGTTGAGATTTCTTTGCACCCAGCATGAATAAGAGGAGGGGTCTGAAGGACTGCATGAGAATATTTGAGCCTGACCACCAGAGAACTTGTTCCTGATTGGGTGTGGGAGAATATTCAGCTGTACAGGAGCATTTCATTCAATTTTTTTGCAAGTCATGTGAAAAAGTGAAGTGAAATCACTTAATCCTTGAAAAGCTTGAATAGATACTTTGTTAGGAAGGCTGTTTAAATGTTTTATTCATCATCCCTACTCAGAGTGGTACCTGCTGCAGCAGTGATACCATACGAGTGATAGTGTGAAGTCAGTCACAGAGCCTTTAGGGCTCGGGTTTTTCCTCAGCTGTGGTAGGAGAAAAAAACTGCTTTTTATTTCAGTAGAAGCTGAATGTGTTATGATAACATTTGAACTCTACAGATGTTTAAACCAGTTGCATAGGAAATAGTGCCAACATTCTGCTTCAGTGTTTTTCGAACTAAATTGTGTTTTATTGCTAGCTTCTACTTTATTTTCATGTATGTTTAATTAAAGTCACAGAACCTTTAATTAAAGCCGTGCTCAAGAGTGGGAATGCTGCAAAATGTTTTAAGCATTAAATGGTGCCAGCTAGGATTTGAATTAGTGTAAGCTGAGACATTTGTGATGTGAATAAGCACACATCATCATAATGAAACATTGTACAAATAAATATTTTTCATTCCAAGGGAGGAGCAAATAAAGTTTTCTAATTGTGTTGAATTTGTGAGACTAATTTATTAAGTGGCTTTACATCAGTTTAATTTTCTATGAATTGCCCCAGAATAGAAGTTTAAGCAGTGCATGAATTAGTGCTTTGTTTTTGTATTTTCAGGTGTTTCAGCTACAGAAAGTCATCTGGAAATAGAAGGGATGGCAAATTGTCTGCCATATTACGGTATTTCTGATTTGAAAGAAATTCTGAGTGCAGTAGTTAATGGAAATGCAAAGGAAGTATATGAATGTAGGCCTCTCAAAGTGGTAAATTACTTGGAGGTAAGACAGAAACTTGCTTTTAAGTATTAGCCAGCTATACTTACAATATGATTCCTTCAACAGGTTGAAAATCTTTCTTCAGCTTTCTGTTTTAATTAATGTCATTGTGTTCTAACCAGAAGTTGCTTTTGAAAAGGAGAATGTCATATCCTCTCTGAGGTTTATGGGTTGTGCATTGCTTACCAAAATCCTTCCATCAGACATATCCAGTGGGATGTAATACACGCTGAAAGCTGATGTTCACTGAGTGATTCTTCTACACAGGCAGTTTCCAGACTAGAAAGACATTTCTCTGTGTTAGAATACAGAGTTGCCATAGAATTGCTTTACCAAGTCTAGAAGGCAATTGAATCCGGAATAGTCATCAAAATGTATCTCTTATGTAAAGAAATCTATGAAGTAGTTATAAAATTATTTAAGGTAATAGTTTATGAAAAGTAGGTGTTAATTGAAGCTTAATTTTCATGTAAACCTCAATGAGACATACACTGTGAAAATTGGAAAGTGCACCTTTTCCACTTAAAGAAAAATTCCCATGATTCATTCAGAGAGAGGGCAGAGATACAGAAGTGGATATTACTTTTGCCAGAAAAGCAAGCTATCATTGGAATTAAGACATTGAAGCAAAAAGTGAAGTCTCACATGCAGTGAGGCCCATATGCCTCTGCAAATGCTTGTATTTAGTTAACCCCAGTAACTTCTGTGGCTACCAGAGGCACATACTGACAACCAACAGTCTTTTAAGTCCACACTGTTCAGTGCAGAAGACAGAACAGAGTGATGGTTAAGAAGCAGCCTTCCGGGGTACAGAATATTCCACAGTGATCTTTTTCTCACGTGGAAGAGGGGGGGAAAGTCTCACACAAACAAAATGGGGAGGTTCAGGTTAAACCACTGTGAATGCTGCTCAGTCTTGTACAATATGAAGGGAGATTTTATGCCACATCCATTTTTGTCTAAGCAACATGACTTAAATACAGAAGAGAAGGCAATGGCAGGAAGGCCCGTCTTGAAGGAGGAAACAAAAAACCTGACAGCTTCTTTTTGAAGTTGCTTAGTTATTTGAGGGTGGGTGCTTTAGCAGTCACTTCTGCTTTATAGTATTGTGAGATAATTGGATGCAATAGATAATGGTAAATACAACATTAATCTAAGGTTTTGCTATAGTATTTTTCAAAATTTGGTTAGCTGGGTGACTACTTAATTTATGTTAGTTCTCAAGTCTATGGTGTAGAATATGTCTTGTGAACTGGTAAACATCTTCAGCTGATCCTGGAAATGAATGATGCCAACAGGAAATAAGATCTTTAGAAACACAAAGCATCTTGCAAAAGTGGACTCCAAAAGAAAAAGATTGCAAACACGAGCAGGAGACTGACTGTGCATGGCTCCATTGCAGAAATGTCACAAACTGACCACTAAGATATGTTTAGAATTACTTCTAGGTTTTTGGGATTCAGAGAATTTATCAGCAGAAAAGAATGACCTTTAAACAGTGAGTGCTTAATTCCTGCTTTCTGGTAGCCCCAGGCTAGTGTGCTAAAAAGTGGTACTTTAAAACTCTTGGGGTTTTGTTTTTGTTTTTCCTTTCCACAGGGAGAAGCAGTCCGTTTAGCTCGGCAGCTGCCCTTACATTTGTCAAAAGAAGATGTACAAAACACAATTTACAGGATGAAGCAACAGCTTGGAAAGGAAAATAAAGGCTGTGTTCATGGTCGACCTTTTTTTCATCACTTAACAGATATTCCAGAAGTTGACAAGCACAACTCCATGGAAATTACTTAGTAAATGGAACATTTTGTTTGGGGTCATACTTCTCTTGCTTAATTTTGATCATTACTCTGTAATTTCAGTATGTTTTGTGCAAAGCTTTTGTTTTAGTGACTATTCATTGTTGTATGTTCACCTCCTAGAGATGTTTTTTATTTAAATGCTACTTGCAAACTGGAAATAAATACTGTAGAGAAACTACTCATCACTATTTTTAAAAGAATTTATTAAAGAAATGTTCTCAACTGGTTTCATCCTTTTCTTATTGCTGCAGGTTTAGAAAATACCAGCATGTCAAAATTGTTTAGATGTGAGGTGGTTAGAAGTTGCTTTCAACAGAGCATGGCAAAGTTTACTGTACTAAGGGCATCAGATGTTAATTTTCAAAGGAATTCTGGATAGCTGTAAGTATTTAAATATGGCATTGGAACATGCAGTTATTATGGTTAGACATCTATGGTGTTGTTGTAGTTTGTAAATTCTTAGCTCTTGTAAATAAGTATTGAAGTCCTAGAGTCCAAGCTCCAAAAATTATACACTTAAAAAGTTGTGATTCTTAAAAGTATAGTACTCTTTAAAAACTTCAGATCAACAAAAACTGGCCAGTGACCTGGAAGGGTCAGAGTCACAGAAGACCAGGTTAGCACTGAAATCAGATGCCCATGGATATGTGTTGGTTCAGTGATATCCACCACACAAACTGCTTGGGGGTGGGAAACATAAACTGTCCCCACTCAGGGAGAATGTGGCATAACTAGGCCATACTCTTGCTATAGAGAGAGATACTGATTGTGGGAAACTGGTTCAGAACACAGTATTTACTCCTCTATTTTAAGTAGGAGCCTACTTCCATAAAGCTACCCCGCTAGGCCTTCTGTGTATAGCAGATGCAGTGTCTCTGGAGGAGTATGTTTTAAAAGTTTCAGGAAAGCTCACCTGAAAATTCCTGTCCATCCCCAGCTTTTCAGTCGTTAGGATATCTTGGCACTGTGAAAATGTGGTTGTAAGACTTTTGCAGTGTTTCTGTGGCTGCTGGGTAAGTGGCTGAAGGCTGCTGAAAGGCCCAAGTGCAAGCTCCTTTGTGGACAGCAATATGGGACCAGACAAGCAAATGTACAGTCTGAAAATGTAAGTCACTGATCTATTGCTCTTTATCAAAGAGTGCTGAACTGGTGAACTATGAAATCACATCACAGCAGTACATGACAACATAAAAATTCTAATCTTAAAGGTAATGATGGTCTTTTTAGCAGGCCTGTTGCAGTAGGACAAGGGATAATGTTTTTAAACGGAAGGAGGGTTGATATAGATTAGATATAAGAAAGTAGTTTTTCACGGTGATGGTGGTGAAACACTGGAAGAGATTGCCTGAAGAGGTGGTGGTGGATGCCCCATCCCTGGAAATATTCAAGGTCAGGTTGGATGGGGCTCTGAGCAACCTGATCTAGTTGAAGATGTTCCTGCTCACTGCAGGGGGGTTGGATTAGGTGACCTTTAAAAGGTCGAAGTCAAACTATTCTGTGATTCTATGATTATGTCTTTATACCATTAAAGTTAGTTTATCTTTTTCATAAAGAGCAAGGGCACAAGCAGGATAGTTCAACAGTGAGCAAGGTACAAGATGAGAATGTCACTGACAAACTGGACACTTGTTGGCTGTAAATGTCACTCAGTGCAGAAGATGTGAATTTTTAGAATCGAAGTGAGAAGGTGGATGGAGACAGAGGAAGGAGACATGACTCTTGGCTCCGATGGGGAAACAGGATCCCAGCCATGCGGTGGATACAGAAGGTTATAGTTTGTTTATTTTTATTCTTGTTGGAATATAAACTGTGAGAGTTTAGAGAGTAGCCATTACAGTGGGAAAAGCCAAAGGCAAGCTGGAGAAATTAAGTTTATGTCCAGTCTAATTTTGCTGGAACTTAATACATGCACCAATTTTAGTCAGCTGGGAATATAACATGTAGTATTTAATGAGATTAGTAATTGCTGGTTCTTTTCCTAAAGATAATTAAGATAGATGTATCCTAATTATACTGAAGCAAATGAGTCTACATCAAGTGTTTTCATGTAATAGTAGCATTGCAGAGCACAAGTTGTTTTAATAGGTATTAAGGCCCTAGATTGAGGACACAAAGAAGTGATTGGGAAATGAGTATTCACAGATGCCACGGTGGGTTTATTAGTTGCTATGGAATCAAATCAGCATCAGGAGTTTCAGTAGGTACAGGTGTGCCAGGTTGGGCAATTGGGAGGTGGGTCTTCCTTACTTCCTTCTTTCCTGGGTATGTTTGTTGTCCTTCACCTGGGACAGTTCCTGTGGATTTCTCCCTTAGGTAGGTGCACATACAGTTTGTTTCTGTCTCTGTGGGATGTGATGCATTGTTGCGTGGCTGGGTGCCAGCAGCGAGTGCTGTAGCACAGCTTGGGAGCGGTAAGTCGGAGTGTGTTCCCCATCAGTACCTGTGGTTGGGAGTGCAAGCTGAAATTGTGAGTTAAACAGGTACTCTGCTGATGGGAGATGGCTTTAGAGATGATGGGTCTCTCCTTGCCTTATCCAGTGTGGACAAAAAGTAATGTTACTTTCTGTTTCTAGATGTGCTCTCACTGATGATGCATCCGTTTTGTGTTCCTTGTTAATAGAAGTACCTCAGTTCTAGGTTTACAAGCTTAACTCAAGTGGTGTACCTGCTGTAACATTTCTCGAAAGGAACATCAACTTGCTGCCACTGAATCAGCACGGGCTGCTACTGGGATGTGTCATTACATGGTGAACCCCACGAAGCTCTCAGGGGAGCACACAGAGGCTGCCTGTCCCTGCAGACAGATAGTCAGTCCGTCCCCAGCTCCGTGGCCTGTTTGAAAGGAAAGGAAAACCTGAAATGTGCAATGCTCAGTGGACTGGATTATTGTTGTAGTTGACCTCTTTCCTTAGAGGAAGAAGCAGCAGGGCAGGACGTGGTGGGTGCGTGTCCCAGCGATGAGCGAGCGGCAGCCACCCCGTTGTCCCCCGCACTGTGCACCCACGCAGCTGCTTCCCCACGAGGGGCCGGGCTGGGGCATTTCAGGGACTTCTCGTATTTGCACTGCCCTCTGCTGGCATTTCAGTTTTGTACGATTTTGACTAAAATGAGGGTAGGCAGGTGTGAGTCTGGCCACGGACAAGCATCATTCCTTCCTCCCTTTGCATCAGCAACAGGCCAAAGTGTTATTGCTTACGATGCTTCTCATGGAAACATGTTCACTTTCCTAAAATATGCCTGCTGCAGGTAGCTGTGTTCCCCAGGGGAGAATCGGGAGCTTTCCAACTAAAGTATGATCTCATAATAAAACTTACAAAACCTTTTGGTTGTATGTAGCTTTGCGTTTTTCAGAGGGTTGTTTGTATGGCTGGTTTGGGCAGGTTCAGTTCCGGTGGTGTGTTTGCAGCTCAGGTGTCTGCCTTGCCCATATTAGTGCATATTATTTCAATGGGAAACCACTGAATATCAGTTTTGTTTAAAAATACAGGAAATTCTCATTGAAAAACAAATTATTTTTCTTTAAGTACAAATATGAGTATAAACATGAAATAGAGGGTGCATCTCTTATATGTTTCTTTTCTGAATGTAGTAGGAATCTTAATAATGAAGTTTCTGTTTCCTCTCAGTTAAGAAGTGGTGTGTGTAAAGGGATTTGGAGTATTTTTTGGTTTTTCCCTATAATATTAATAGTAACAGTTCAGAGAAGAATAATAATAAAACCAGAGGAATACTTAACTTATTTCAAGAACACTTAGCAGTCTTTGACGACACTAAAACCTATATGATGCAACTTGTGATTTGTCAAAATAGATTCTTCTCTATTTCCATAATCTGGTATGAGCAATATAAAATATTTATCAATAGAATCAATATTCATAAGCAAAACTCTCTTTAGTTACACAAGCACACATTCCTTGATCTCAAGGGATCATTGCTTTTTTTTTTTTTCCTACAAACATTCTGGTATTACTTTTATGAAAATAAGCATCAATGAGGAAATTTTTATGTTTTTGAAAGGGTTATAGTATTTAGTCTTCAGTGTTTGTTTTATCTTCTGTGAAGAAGGTCAGGTTTTTACTTTGTAATGGAGTTTGGTTTCTTTTGTTAAATGAACTTACAGTTCTGATTTAATTGTTTGGCTGTAATAGCAATATGGAAGGATTCTTGAGAGTTTTGTTTGTTTTGTACCCAGCATTTTAACAGGCTGGGTTAACAATTCCAAAAAACCTAAGGTATGTCCATTTAATTTTGCAAATGGAAAGCTACCAAAACTTGCTTTTATTTCCCTCCCCCCCCATAAGTATGGAGTATCATATCTGAAATTATGGAGAGTATAAATGTGGAAATGTTAAATCTTTTGTTAATGGCTTCGAATTAAGCACACATTGTTGCAGATGATTTGGAGGACTTATTTAAAGTAAATATACAATTTCAAGCTCAATTATCATTCATAGTTTAACTGAACATAGCGAGATATTAGGTCTGTGAATTTGATACAGTGTTACTTCATAATTATGATGCTTTTTCACAGTAAATTTGATATAGAACAGTTGCTAAAGGAAAGCTGCTGAATAGTGTGACCAACCGTTTTATGGGACACATCTGGTGCATTAGTTCAGGATGTGCAGTGCAGGAGAACAGAGCCTTTTGCCCAGAGTGAGAAGGAAGCTAACTCCACATGTATACGTTTTGTGGACATGCAGAGAGGTTGAACAATTATGAGTTAATTGTGTAAGCTAATAGGAGGGGTGTTTGTAATGTCATTTCAGAATAGCTAAAGGAGGAAACGGAGGAGAATTGTTTTAAAATCTCAAATGAACGGTTTACACCTGTTAATGCTACATTTAGAACAGCTGTTTCTTTTATTATCAGTAAACAGATGCAGAAAGTAATGGAATGTTTTAAAGCAATATGTTAATCCTGTCTTCCACTACCTAACATTTCCCAATATCATGATTAAATATTAACTGTAATGCTGCTGTCATCTGCAGTTAAAGAATATTTACTTATTATTTTAATCACATTTTTATCTGAGGTCGTAAATGTTTATCCCACATTATTGTAATCTTTCATCAACCCAAGCTAAGTCTTTTTGCACATCAGTAATTTTATTGATGATTTCATTGGGCTGAATTGCTCAGCAAAGCAACCCCAACCTTGGTTTTGCTCAGAGGTTGTTTTTGTATTTGTAATTTCACACTGAAATGAAACAAGCTACATTTTTAAGGGGAGAAAAAAATTGCTCTTGAGGGCTCAGGGTAACATGCATGTTAGATGAACTCCATATGAAGTTGATTATAGGTGAAGCTCAGTTAGGTCAAGCACGGTAATTGGGATAGTGCCAGTCAGGTGGTACAGAAAAGGTTCTTGTTTAGTGCACAGGGGGTTTTTGTGAGAAAGTAGTTTTAGTTCACTTATTTTATTATGAGAAATGTGTTGTGCTACCAAGGTTTTGAAATAAAGAATATCTATGAGTCTGACAGCCTCGTGGAAAACAAAATCTCAAAATTGCAGATACAATACCATGTTTACTTGGGGAAAAAAAAAAAAAACAAACTAGTATTTCAAGATATTTAAAAATTAGTGCCTGAACAGACCTGAAGTTTTCTAGAAGCCTGTACCTGCCATTCAGATGCTCAAAGGTAGTTTTTCAACTGAAAAATACAACTGTCGTAATTTCACAGTTGGAGTGTTTGTAAATGTTATCAAACATGTAGCATTTCAGTGAGGTGACGTGCGATTCTGGAGCATTCCTGACTCACACTCCAGGAACGGAAGCGCAGAAGATTAATACTGTATAACTGGTTTGGCAGATTAGTTTTCAGGAAATGTAGAGACCAGTGAATATGGCAGCTGCATTATTAAAATACTGTATTCAAGCCCAGGTCAAATTGTTCATTCATGCATGGAGTAACTCAGCATTAATTGAATCATTACATTTTTTAGATATTTTAGATCACCGATATTCTTTGCTTCAGCTCTGGAAATGCCTGATAAATTACAATATTCACAAGGAGCAAGCATTTTGACAGAGGAATGCTTTATAAAGCATTTATGTGTGAGTGTTCACTTGTCAGGTCAATGCAGTAACAAAACTGCATTGGTAGAACTAAGATTCTGTCTTAATTCTAATGTCAGGCAGCCTGCTTGTGGAGGATTTTAAAGATGCTTAGTCAGGTAAAACTATCTAAGATGATATAAAATAATAAAGAGGTTATGTCTTTTTTTTGTTCTTGTTAGCCTGGTACTGCTTATGTTAGATAAATGAGAGATGTTCACAATGAGAGGTAAGAGAGTTGATTAAAAAGGAGGGGACGGAGAAACCTGCTTGTACTCATTAAGTAGCTTTATGAGAGTCCTGTCATCCCCCTTCAAGAGAAGGAAAATAATTTTTGAAATAATTTGAATTTTTCATACGAAATAGTTTTTGAAAGGCAAATAGTTCCAGCTGTGAGGAGGGAATGGAGGTGTGATTCTTGTTAGAGTTGGGCAAAACAGATTGTAGTGAATAGATTATTTCAAAGGAATATGCTGTTGGATTTCTGTTCTTCACTTAAGCAGCCAGAGTTCGACTGTTACTTAGTGGGTTAACATTCCTGACATTCCCTGACACCTTAGGTGTGCATAATTGAGAACAGGAACCTGTTAATAATTACTAAGACAAGTGAAACTGCAGAAAACTGTTCCCTCATCAGAGAAATTCATATAGTTACTTCTCCCACAGAGTAGCCTTCTCTGTTGCAGAACCTTTTCCTAAAGCTTCACACTGATCTTCAAAATGCCCTTTTCCAAAATTGCTTGCCCCAGATCCCATTGCCATTTAGGAGAGCCATATCTCTATGCTTTATTTACAATGACCTTTGAGCAACTGAAAATGCTGCCAACTCCTTTAGGAAGTGTGGCTTTGAAACTTCAGTTTTGATCTATGTCTGCAGACAAGTAAATGTGATCATGCATCAACTATAACAGCAATAAAATCAATACTGACCTTTTAGAATAATAGTATTTTGTGCTCTTAGTGAGCTTCACTGTAGAACCTCAAGGTGCACCAGCTACTTGTGGATTACAGAAACTGAAGAAACAGCTCAATCAGCCTTGAACTGGAAGCAGAGTTTACAGGAGGGAAAGCCCCAATTCTGCAATTCAGCTTACACTGTTGTATTTTTACTGTGATGAGCATGAATCTAATGCTTAATGGGTGTGTGCAGTTCATTCTTGTCGAATTGTGAACTTACTGTGCAGTCCTCAGGACTCTATAACTTCTGACTGTACTACTCCAAATCATCAGCAGTTATGCAGCTTTTCATTATTGTTGTGTCCTGTTTCTTCTGATTTTATTTAGGTGCCACATAGCAACAAAGTGTTGTGTTGAATTCTTTAATCATATAAAGTAATAAGGGTTTCAAGCACAACTAGATTTTTTTTTTAATTTTTTTTAAACCTGTGTGGATGCAGAACTAACAAGACTAAAATCAAGTCCATCTAAGGAAAGGCTTAAATGATAAAATATGTTACAATAATGGTCTTGCCAGTCTTCTCCTGGTTGGCAGTCTAAGTCTTTTAGCTGAAAAATCTGGAGCAAGGATTTTGGCATAGCAGTTTGTTGTAAGGAAGATTTAATAGCTTGTTATGTCCTATTTCTATAAACAGAAGTCATTTAGAGTTCAGCAGATATATTTAGAATCAGCATTTGTGCTGGTAGTTACAAGCTAAATAAAATAATCTTTGAAAAGATCAATATACAGAAGGGAATAGGCAGGTTCCATTTTACCTCACAACTAATGCTCTTTCAAGAGAGACTTGGGCATTTTCACAAATAGGAACCTACAATATTTGGTATCGCATTTATTATTTTATTTACAAATCTTTTTAATTTGTAAATCTCTGTAATTTTTTAACTACTGTGTTGGGTGCAAATGTTAATAGCTTTAAGAGTACTTTGTGGTTACTGCTGTACAATAAGTCTATTCCTGCACTCTTTACTGTGGCAAAAGTTCCTGATCTTCATAGAGGGACACTTCACTGACTCAAGGAGTGCAGTGTAAGGCCCAATGAAATGCACAGTCTCCTCTACTTTGAGCTGGTTTGGGAAGTTTACATCAAGTGATTTGTAATCTAATCTCTGATTACAACTAGATCAAGGTATGAGTGATATCTGAGAAGCATGCACAAAGTCAGTTTAACCTACGAGTTTTATAGCAAATAGTAAATGAAAACCATAGTGACCTGTTAGTCTTGCTGATCATGTGCAACATCATGAAGATGTTCATCTGTTGACCTGTACTAATCACAGTAACAGGGCTCTTGCTCAGGGAATAGCAGGCACAAGCACTTGTATATTTATTCTTCTGCTCTGTTTTTTAATTGAAAAAAATCTGCGATGAAAATGTTTGTAATCACACCTTGGTGCATTTTTGCATATTCTGTTTTGGAAAAGATAAAAGTTCTTTTCTTAGAAAAAAGATTTACTTAGTGGTACAAATAGACATCAGTGCCCTAGTTCAAATTTTGGTTGGTTTTGCTGCCCTGATCGCTGGCTCTGGCCATGTTTGGTGTGAAGTCTAATAATTTTTGTCATATGATTTCTGCTATAGATTTTCCCAAACACTCAGGAGTTTGAAATCTACTAATTAAAACCATATTAGATGTTGCACTTAAATATATTTTTCCTCCTGTATTTTAACTGTTGTAATTTCTTTTATATTAAACATCCATGCTTTCAGCATCACAAAAAGTCACACGATCATGTGATCACACCATCCTTAAAGAAGTATCTTGCAGGGATTGTTTTGCAAATAACTAAAGCCTTTGTTTTCTCATATTAACCAGGTCATTATTCAGATTTTACCATGTTTGAATTCTGATTGTTTCAGTGAGCCTGAGAGAAGTTTCCATGTAGGTGTGGGGTTTTTTAAATGCCAGTAGTGAAAAGGGAAAACATGAGTACCTTTTTTTTTTTCTCATTACTTACAGAGACTATAAAATCATACTTTACAGTGTTGGTAGCTGTTCATCCAAGTGTGTGAAGCATGAAGTTTTATACACAAATGAGTCCTGTCATGCCCCTTTGTCCCCTCATAAAACTGGAGTGTTGAAAAGAGGGCTGGCCATGTGGCTGGCTGTTGCCAAATCTGGGAGCAAAACCGAACATGCTGATTGAGTTTCCCCACTTTAACTGCACTGGGACTCTACTTGTGGGGAAAATGATATGCTGGTACCAAATGATGCATATGATGTGCAACACAAAAGTTTTCCTGTTTTCAGTTTATATGACATGACCTGTGGGCTAACTGAAGAAAACATCTCTGAGAAAGTGCTATATCTACAGATACAAGTGTTCCTATTGATACATTATTTTTCTAAGATTTTGCTGAGTAAAGCTATTTCCATACATAAGCTTTTTGGCCATCTGCAACTGCTTGTCAGTGAGCCTGGTTTGAGAACACTGGCCGTAATTGTAACCTCAGGAATGTGTGACCAGCTCGCGGCCAGCTGTGCATGCCCTGACTTTTCCCAGGTGTTAAGATACATGGCCACTTTTGTTCGCCTTAACCAAAGGGGAAAATACAGTCCTTGTTTTTCCCCACCTTGTATTAAGCCTAAAAACTGCTGGGTTTTGTTATTTTTTTAATAGGTCGTAGCAAACAACTACACAAAGTTGTCCATGTTTAATTATTGGACATATGTGACACAGGGCGCTGCATCTGTATGATAGTATGTGTTTAGAGGAATACAAAAAGGGTACTCAGTGCACCATGACCTGGCTATAAATTCACAGGGCTGACCCTGCAAATCACGTAACTGTTCTTTTTTTTTTTTTTTTTTTTTTTTTT
>VXAY01003121.1:2162646-2219108 GCA_013399855.1 Oxyruncus cristatus | reverse complement strand
TTTTTTTTTTTTTTATTGTTGTGTTTGAAAAAGGTTTTACTTCTGTTTCAATAGCATAGGTATTTCTGCAGTTCTCGCTCTTTGGCCAGAGTGAGTTTTGCTGCATTTTCTAATTGGTTTTGTTCTTATTATCCATTTCATGTTCATAGGAACACTTACTAGCTGCTTTCTGAATGGCAGCCTAATTGGAACTCCTCCTAAAACGAACCCAGAGTTGTCTGCATAGGGTGTTCTGCATTTTGTCTTTATCTGTGAAGCTCTTTCTTTACTTGTGTAGCATTTTCTGTATTCAAGGTGAGGCATGAATAGCTTGAAAGCAATATGTATGAGCACAGGTCCCCTCCTTAGAGGTGCTGGAGTGGGAGAGCATTTCTAGTAATCATGAGGACAAAATTTGCTCCATAGCCTATGACTTGTTTAGTCAAGTAAAAAGCGGAAACATGAGAATAATTTATGGGCATAATTTGCACAGTGTCTGCATTATAGAGGGATAAATCCATGTCTCAAGTCACTGGTGTTGGCTCTAATTTGCCAACAAGCTGACATGATCTCCACATGGTAGATATGGAAAGGCGTTTGTTTTTAACTTAGACCAGCTCTTTATATGGTCAAAATGACACAAGTTATCCCTAAAAGTAACCTACCTATTGGGATCAGTTTCTATGTCTGTGAAATGAATTCAGGCCTCAGAGCAGGTCTGTCTTCTGTAACACATTCTAAGTTCTTAAGAATGAATTTCTGCCTTTTATGGCCGTTCAAAGCCTGCACTATTAGGTTTGGTCATCTTTGAACATAAGAAAGGTACACATATTCTAAACCAGTGCTGGGGTTTTCCTAAATGCTCAGAAGTCAGGGTGGAGCCCGTGTGAAAACTTTGCATGTGCCTAAATGCTTTTCAGAATTTAGACTCATTGCTTAAGCCTTGAGAAATGTACTAGAATTGTTTGGGAAGGAGGTGAGGAACACACCAATCCTGTGCTGGGACCCGCTTAAACGTAAACTTTTAGCAAAGCAAGTTCTCCCTTAGAGCTGCAGTGCTGTGGATCAGTCTTGTGTGACGGTCTTACATGAAAGACTGAATGATGTGCTTTTTCAAGGGTGTTTTTGTCCTTCTTAGCCACCAAGGTGCTTGTAGCAAGCGTGGGTGGAGTCCTTCCTAATCTTCGTTTGCGAAGCCTAGCCATGATGATGATGATTTGTAGTTAAAGTTCTGGTCTGTGAATCCTCTTTAAAAAGCAGAGACTGTCCACTCTTCCCCAGAGCACATGGAAGAGCTGATAAGTCCTGGGATAAAACTGCATGATACAAATCACTCATGATTTGTGCCTCTGACTGACGTCTCTCCAGCGAGGACTCCCAGATATGAACCAGCACTGTGAGATTCCTGTAACCACTGGTCTTCGGTATTTCCTGTGAAACTTAAACCTAATGTTCGAAATCTGCATCAGCACTGAACTATTCTGTCCTTTGTTTTCTGTTCGTCAAGGTGGCTTTTCTCATTAGCATAAATCACAGAGCTCCTGCAGCAGTAGTGTTGTCCACGTGATATACAGCATCTCTGCTGTGGCCAAGGAGTATTTACAGCCAAAAGGCGCTGCTTTGCTTCAATTGGTGAAGCCTTTCATTGTTTCTTCTTTCAGTTTCTCACTATAAGATGAAAGAAACAAGGGTCTTCAAGAGAAAATAATGTACAATACCGTGATACTTTTACTATTATGCATGTCCAAGGCATAATAATTTTACTATTATGCATGTCCAATGCACCCCTTTGGACATTCAGAAGTTTAAAAACAATGAAGTAACAATACCTCTGGTGCGTTACACAAGACTATAATAAAGAGCCTAAATGACTCTAAATTTGTGTAACCTAGTTGAAGAAATTAGACAATTCAGTGGGATATGGATACGTAATGTCAACATTTGGCATTCTCCTGGAATTTGCTCCAAATGCTTTTGGTTCAATGGGAGTGAAAAGCTGTGCTCCATTACGGCCTCACTTGGTATTTTATTTTGGAGGAAGGAGACATTTTTTTAAGCTGCTTAAAGCTAACAGTGGGGAAAAAAAAAGTAAGATGAGCTGCATGCTTATGTTCTTGCTGCTCAGCTTTCTTATATTCATTGTTGCCTTTAATTTGGTTTTACTTAAGCCAAAAGAATTAACATGCACAGGCATATATATATATATCTCTAACATAAGATATATTAGTAAGAGTAATTGGTGACAACTGCTCGCTTCATGTACGAAACACGTGCTTTAGTTTCCTGCTCTTTCTCAGAGCCCGATGTCGGAGAAGCAATAGGTATTTCTGATGTCTTCCTGTCTGTGTATCCTTTTAGTATTTATTGTTATACTGGCTGAGATGATCTTGAGTGCTTTTGTATGAGGACTTTCCTACTCACTGGAGTAGGAAACATTTTCTTCCTCTGTGGCTTTTGAAAGATCAGTAAGAATTGCTCTGATTCTGTGCAGCTTTCAGTCGTGTTGCCTTGTGCTGTGTTTTCATCAGAAGTAGCAGACTGAGTATTATTAATGTGCTTAGGAGTTGGGTGGAAGCAGGGAACAACTAGAAGCTGATTTTTCCCCGCTTTTCACAGCAGCATACAGGCCAGCTGAGTGGAGCAGCTAGCCTTGCTCCTCAGGGCTAATATAAATTAAAGGTCCTGAGCACTAGGGGTTGTTAAAATTCTCAGAGGGCTCTTTATAAGATGTTAACCCCCGTGGTCTGGCCAGGCTCCAAATGGGGTAATTACATTCTTCGTACCTAAATTCCCCCTGCAATTGCAATTTGATGTGCTGGTATTCCTCACTTCCTCCCCTATGCCGTGCCCTGTGGAACAGTTGTTGCATTTCATCCCAGAAGTACTTGCTTTTGGTGACTGATGGAGTGATCTATGGATAGAGTCCATAAAGCATTTTAAGAGCCTTTTGGATGAAATGTAATTTATGATGATTTTTTTTATTTAATTATCTGCTGTTGAAAATGAACTGGGTTAATCTGAGCCCTGAATGCGTGTGAACTGTGTGCAATAGACCTGGAATGAGACGGTAGCAACAACTGTTCTCATTCCTCGTTGAACTTCTTCCCAGGATTTTTTTCAGACAGAAGAAGTAACAGATCAAGCTAAAAATGTAGGAATATTTTCTAAAGGGTTCATTAGAAAATAGGAAGAATATGAGCTATATAATAAGGCTAATGTGATTTTTGCCTCAGCTGAAGTACAAATTGAAGTGAATATATAACATTCCTTCTGCTTAGGGTTTCTGTTGTAACCTTAAGTGCAGCATCTAAAAACTCGTGTTCTACAAGTTACTTTTTTTTCTACCACTTTTTGTAGTGGAGATGTTTTTTATTATAAATACACTATAATTTTTACTAAGGTAAAAATCCCATCCTAGTGAAGACATTTTAAGTAGAGTCGTTGTGTATAAATTGAAATGTTGCCTGTAAGCAGACAGACATGTAGGTAGTACTCAATGTTTAACAAATAGTAGGGAATATCTGAATGTGCCAAATATATGGAGACTTCAAATACAGTCTTCTCTAAATATGGGATTTGCTTGTCATGTATCTTCAATGTGAATAGGATAAAGCCATGCTGGAAGACGTCTTTCTGTTTAGTTTAGCATTAAATCTCTTCACTCTTGGAGTGTTTCATACTAAGCCTTACTGTACTGCATAGGAACTCTTTGTACAGACACTAGTCTGAATGAGCTAAACTCTTATTTCATGAGATCACTTAGTCTAGTCTGTTATGTATGACAGGCCATAGCATTTCACATGGTAATAGTGTCAAGCCTGAACAGTTGCTTATGCCAGATGCTTTCTCTCCTAGAACATCAGCAAAGAAGCAACAGGTAGAAACAAAAGATCACTGTTGATCTGTGCCATAATGTCCTCACTAATTAAGGTGAGCTGCTCACTGTGCTCAGAGGAAGTTGACGATTTTGAAGGTGACCTGTCCCTAGCACAAGAAATGTATTTCCAGTCCCAGATGGGAAAAATCAATGTGTGACCTTTTGCAGGTGAATGTGATGCGCTGAGCTCCTTGAGGGCAGTCTTTGTGTTACCTTCTGAGTTGGTGCAGATCTCCAAGCATCCTGAGCTCTGTATCAGCCAGTCATTTCTTGGTGCTTCTGAGCAAATTTTAGAAAGTAAAAATAATCAATAAACAAACTGAAGAAACTTTTTTACATTAAAGAAAAAACGTATTTCTAATACCTAGTAAATGTGTCTAATACAGGAAGTTTGAAAGCCTGAGGCTTAAAATGTCCTTGCAGGGTCTTTTGTTGTGTTTCAGTGAAAAACTACACTATTACAAACATAAGATTCCTGTCTCTCTGATCTGTGATGGGAACTGGAATAAATTTAAATATTTGACACCAAATTTAACTTGATGTGCTCTGCTGTTTGTTGTTGCTTATAAAGGAGCCCACACCAGCTACATAGCCGGATGTTCATAGGAGTTATACCTATATAATCCTGCTTAGTGTGGCTTTAATGGATTTTAACTTGGAATGAGAAACTTAGTTCTGTCACCTGTGCTCAGTTCAGACTTATTCTTACTTAAAAACGGTTTGCCATTTAGAATTTAAATAAACCATTTGCATAGTTTTAGTACTGTAACCTTTAAGAATGCTCATTTAAATTGGAATGCTTGATAGTAAATACTTGCATAAAATGCAGCTGAGCTCTGAAGGGTTTCTCTTATGATCGTTTCTAGTTACCAGTACCAATGCAGTTTAAAAGTACATTTAATTTGTAAATCTATTGCAGAAGGAAACTTGCTATTTTTAATTAGTTTCTTTGTAAATAGGTAATCTGATAGAATAAGGCAGTAAAGACTTTATTTAAATGGAAGATGATTAATAGCTAGATACTGTAGAGATGCACAGCCCGTAATTTTGTGCATCTGTGATCTTTCTAGCTCTTCTTGTTGGCATATTTTTTCCTTGCCTGACACAGTGATGTAACTTTTTAGGCAGCTGTTTTCCATTAGTTTAAGTATCAAATTTAATTTTTCAGAAGTTAAGGTCAAAATCCAATGTATTAAATTTATCTGGATTTTTAATTACTTTTATTCCTGATTTTTTTTTTTTCTTCTTTCAACAGATAGTCTCTGCTGTTTGTGCTTTTCCCTCTCAAAGCTCTTACGCTTTATTCTTCTCCAGTAAATTCTCTGCTTTCCTTTCTTGCATCCTTTCCATCTGGAAAGGAAGAATATGCTCTTTTCTTGTACTCGTTCATAACTTTCTCACTGTCTCTTGCTCTTTCATTTTGTTACCCACAACCGTCTGGGTGTTTTTTAATCTCTCTATTTACATCTTCTTCCTCCTGTAGCACTCTCTGCTCTAATGATCTTTAATTAGAAATGCCTTTTTATTGCACTATAAATTCAATTTTATAGAACTCAGTAGAAGCTTTTGTATCTAAGGTTGAAAGAGAAAGGTTTTCTCCTATCTCACACAGTTTCCTACCTATTTCTTCTCTTTTCCTCATTGATACCATTTTCTTCTTTCTCAACTTGTCTTTAGTACCTCAAACTCAAAAATATCCTTCTGTGGTTGTATGTAATTAAAGACAGTTTGATAGTATTCTAAAATGTGTACAAAATTCAGTGAATTTGCTTTAAGATTTTTTAAAAACAATTTTCAGTACTAATGTCCTATTCATTGAGGGGAAACATGCTTCAGAAATTTCAAAAAAAGCGTTAATGTGACTTTTCTCAGAGCCCCAGCTCCTCATATATCGGAGATTGTGTAGTCTACCCAGGAGAATAAATTATTATTGCAATTCATTGCAGTGAAACTGTAGTAGTATCTGTACCTTCTCCAAAAATTTGTCATTATGGGATATTATCTTTAATGACTGCTCTAAATTCCATTTCTTTCCAAGTATTTTGTTAACTTGGTTGTGGAGACAGGTGGATATTTACACAAAAATTTTGTTGTGCTCTTTGGGAAACCAGCCATACCAGGAATACTCACTTGAACTGAAACCGAGATAAACAATTTGAGGGTGACTTACTTAAGGTTTGAAACAGTTAACACCCTAGTAGGAGTAGATGAGGAGTAGATAAATGGTGAACAACTGGGAAGCTGGCTCTGAAGGACATGCTCGTGAATTTGGACACAGACTAATCTGTTTTGGCTGTTGCTGGCACAGCAAATAACAGCATAATGCAAAACCTTCCTGTTTCTTCCCACTCTGTTGTTTTAACTTTCCACCAAGGGCAAGCAGCGGCCATGAGCTGAGCCCTCAGTGGCAGAAGTGGGAGCAGCAGCCTCCCTCTCTTCCCTCTGGTTCTTGTGCTGACTGATGCATGACAGAACCCAGACTGAGGAGGTTTTACCACCTCCTGGCCAACCTGGAATCAGTCTGTGACATCAGGTGGAGCATATGACCTGGGAAGGGGTATAAGCTACAGCCACGGGGCTCGTGTGTGCCAGGAGCAAAACTAGACACCTGTAACTGTGTTAGGTTGTACCATCATCCCTGTTTGCCTTGGCAGAGCTATTGGACTAATAAAATTCCTTAAAGAGAATTGCTAATGTGGAGATGTTACTATTCAGGATTATCTCCTCCTCTTTTCCTACTAACTTTTCACACTATTAAATGCTGTCAGATTTGGGGGTTTTATTTTTATGTATAAAGATGATGAGCTATATGTGTGACTTCCTCAAAATGTTCTAAATGACCTTTGAATTACTTACGTTGGTTCTCTTAGAAACCTGATCCTTTGCCTTATCTTGGAAAGAAGTCACACTCCTCAGAACTTGCCATTCATTTAGTAGTACCAAGTAAAACTGCCTACAGTTTCATCATCTGGTTCAGAAGTTATTCTAGCACTCTTATCTCCTTTTAAGTATCTCTTCTCCTTAACTGATCTAAAGTAACCTTGACTTCTTTTTTTTTTTTAAGGCATCAGTAAAGTGGAATTTATCCTCTACTTGCTCCTCTCAGATGTCCCAGTTGTCCATTTTGCTATGGGTTGTAAATATGTGGTAAATCACTCAGTTGCTGAAGTATTCTGTTTGCTTTCTATTTTGTTCCTGAAACTCAAGGGTGGTTTGTTGTTGAGGTGTATATTTGAAAGATAATACCACCCTGTTCCTTACATCTTCTTGGGATTCCAGCTTACCTGTGGCTTCAAGGTGATATGGAAAGTCTGTGACTAAAGAGTGTGTTGTGATGCTCTTGGACAATATGAAATAAGTAAAAAATATGCAGAGAACTTTATAACTATAATATATATAGTATAATAACACACACTTCATCCTGGGAATGGGAAATTTCTTGTGTTAGTGTATATGCTAATATAGTTTTGGGTGTGTGAGTTCTACAGATGTAGGGTGTGATTGTTTCAAACAATGCTGCCACCACCTGCCCTGTGGGTACCCTTTTGACTTTTGTAGCTGAAGACAAAAGGTAAGTAGGATCAATGACATCATATTCCCCTCCTCCAAACCAGTTTTGAATATTTCATGTTTCAGACTGGAAAGAATAGTATGGCTGCCTTGCCCTCAGATCTGATCATCTCCTTAATGGTCCTGTTCTTGCTTTCATTGGCTGTTCTGGCACCAAATCCCTTTTTAGCATTTCTAGCTCTCTTGGCTCTGTCCTATAGAGCATCTGAAGGAAATGTTCCCTGAACAGCTTCTTATCTTCCATTCAGCCTGGTTTGGTGGTTTTTTCCCTATTCTGTTCGGTGTAGGTATAGGACAGAGTCCCTGCTGTCCATGTCCTTTCTGGATGCTTTGGTGGTGCTCCATCCTGTGCTTCTGATGGCTACCCGCTGGGAAAACACAGCTCCATCTGAGTGGAGCCTCACTTGTCTGTTGTGTCATTGGACCCACAATGAGCAAACACCTGCTCAGTACTGGGAACTTTAAATCAGTAAAGCCTTCTGTGTGGCTCTTGCTTCAACTGGAAGAGATCACGTGGAAAGGATCTTGTGGAAAGTACCTCGTATCCTATGTTGCGGTAAGATTTAGGTATGTTCTCGAGTTTCTGTAGAAGGTGGTTTTAGACTTCTAGTGTAACCAAATGATTTATCTTGTTTTTCTCCTCGAAGCCCATGTTGTATTCTGAACCGTGCTAAATTTTGCACTGTAGGGAAGGATATTTGTGGCTCAGTGTAGAGAAAAATGAATTGTTTTCATTGTTTCCTAGAACTTTTTCTCCTACGTGTCTTTGTGCCTGCTCCATAAAAGTTTTAGGTTTTACCAATCCTGTCTTGATAAATTCAGCCTTCATCTATTTCCAATTCTTCTAACTATATTAAGACTAGCTATCAAATAACGAGGAACATGTTGAAGTTCTGTTCCTCTGAGGCTCAGACAGTCTATGCTGTTTCCCTAGGAACTTTTAGTAGTTCCTTGGGGTTTTTTGGGTGTTGCTGTTTAGAGTTAGATTCGTGCATCAGTTTTTTATGTCTTGATGCAGAATCGTAGAAAGGATTGGTAGTCTGCTTTCCTCAGTCTTCAAATAGCACTTTTCTGTCTGAAGCTCAACATAGATTACTTTTGAATCCCACAGATGAGAGTTTATGGGCAATTGTTTGGGGAATAACATTCATTTATGCTGAAACACGTATGTATCTTTAAAGTAAATTTGTCTATAGTTTCAATGATCCTTGTTCTGTCACTCTGAAGTCTAAAAAATCTTAAGTCCTGTTGAAAACAAAACAACCAATCAACCAACCCTGCTGACATGCAGTTAAGGCTCTGCTACCCTTATAAAGTAATAAGGAGAGCAAACAATGTACAGTCACACCTAAGGGAACATTCATGCCAAGAAAATCCAATTTCATATAGAAAATATGTAGCTTACACAGATTGGTGTGGGCAAAACATTTTCAAGATATATTCCTCTGTAAGTATTTTTTTTACCACATTGCCTAAGAACAGGAGGCAGTCTGATAAATTAAGGGAAAATAGATTGACCATAGCTGGTAAGCGATGACTGGAATTAATCAGTCTTGGGCTGGTGAAATTTTGCTTATGGTCCTCTTTGCTTCTCAAATAACCTCCTGTATTTTTTTTGTTTCAGCAGTGATGTCAGAATCTTGGACAAAGTTTAGAAAAGGAACTGTATTCATTTTAAATTTTCCCAGTAGTTCCTTACATCATATTATGGCTCTAAAATAACTAAATATTGTCATCATGTTTGGTTTGCGCTTTTGATTTCAATTCCCATGTTGCATAACTCTCAAAATGGTTCAAGCCTGATTCAAACTCCTGGAGCAACTGTAATACTAAAAATAAGAAGAGGGATTGGTGAGTGTTTTCATAAATAAAAATGCCCTTTGCTTCCACTGCTGTACTTGGAAGGATGCTTGTGTAAGTTCCTGAAGCTGAGGAGTAAGATCGGCAGCAAAAGAGAGTCTTCAGTGACGAGGTGTCTGTTGGAAAGGGGCATCTAAGAGAAGTTTGCTTATGTCTGTTTGGTGTAGGTCAGCAGATGGGTGGCTTCGAAGATCTTCAAGGAAATGTTGAATGAAGGATCTCTTTAAATCACACAGGATTGGGTTTGCATGGCAAGGTTTTGGTAGTGGGGATGCTACAGGGGTGGCTTCTGTGAGAAGCTGCTGGGACCTTCCCCTGTGTCTGAGAAAGCCAGGACAGACCCACCGCTGGCCAAGGCTGAGCCCATCAGCAGAGGTGGTAGCACTGCTGGGATAAAGTATTTAAGAGAGGGAGGAAAAAAACCTGTGCATTTGCAGCCAGAGAAGAGCAGAGTGAGAATGTGGGAGAGCAATAACTCTGTAGACAGACACAGGTCAGTGAGGAAGGAGGAGGAGATGTTCCAGGTGCCTGAGCAGAGATTCCCCTGCAGCCTGTGGCGAAGACCATGGTGAGGCAGGATGTTGAAGTTGAGCCCTGGAAAGAAGGGAGGGCTGAGAGAAGGTGGTTTTAGGATCTGATTTTATTTCTCATGATCCTACTGTGATGTGATTGGTAATAAATTAAACTCATTTCCTCAGGTCCAGTCGTTTTTGCTGGTTACAGTAATGTGTGAGTCGTAGCTCCCTGTCCTTATCCCAACCGATGAACCTTACATTACATTTTCTCTCCTCTGCCCGGGTGAGGGAGGGGAGTGAGTGAGTGGCTTGGGTGGGCATCTGGCATCCAGCCAGGGTCAGCCTTCCACACTGATGCAGGAAGGCAGAATGGCAAGTACCTTTGGGGTTCCCTGTAGTTTACGAAGTGAAGTCTGAGAGTATAAGGAGGCACTGAAGCAGGCATAAAGGAAAGTCTTGCATGCATATGTTTAATCAAATGTAGAATCAAGGTGATAATGAATAATGACTAAATACATTCATAAACAGGTGCAAAACACTTTTTTCCCCTGCCTGGAGAGCTGCCACTGTTACGTGATAGCTTAATATTTCAGCTAGAGCTGCAGCTGGAAAGGCAATGATATTGAATGATTTTCATTATCCATTCTGTGCTGCTGAAATGAGCACAGCCATGTAAAATAATACTGAAATATACTCATCAAATAGACTTTGCAAAAAGCTTTACGAAACTGGATTTTGGTTTTTCTGCAAGTAATTGTATATTTGTGGAAACCCTTCAAAAGAGCTCTGGGCTGCTAATTGAATTTTCAGGTAATTTTTTAAAACCTGTGTTACTTAAGACTGAGCTATAGCTTTAAAAGGCCTTACCCCTGAATTTGTCACTGCTGCTACTCTCTCATGTGTTGAGTGATGTTTGAAAGTGGATCTCACTGGGACAGTCTGGTAGCAGCTTCTGACTGTATTCCTGTATTACTGTTACAGCACTAAGGCTCTGCAAGTTCATGCAGCATCTCCACAGCAGAGCTGCTATCCCTAATTCAGGACAGTTAGGGACAGTTGGTAGACTAACACTAATTAGGAAACTAGCAATAATTTGTTTTCAAACTGCATTTCTTGGCTTCACTAGGTTCATGCTATAGGTGTTTGATTTTGGTGCAATCAAAATGTTGACTTGATTTTTTTTTTTATGTACTGCCTTGTATTCAGAGCATCTGTTTTTATGCATCTAGCATTTATATGTCTTACAAAAACCTGCACAGCAAAGACTGTAATATTCCTCAGGCTAAAGGGAGAGCAAGAAAGGAAAGGATCACGGACTAACTGAGGGTTGTTATTTTAAATTCAGCGTGGCTTGCCTAAGCAGACTCAAACAGGACCACTTGTTTTAAAAGTCTAAGTAAAGAAAGGTTCTTAATAATAAACATTTCTTATAGCCTTGGACTTTTGGACTTGGGAAATAGATGAATGTGCAACTGCTAAATACATAATGTAGTTTGGCTTTCCACCAATTTTTTAGTTTCCTAACTGTTTGTAAGATGTTGAGCCAAACATTTAGAATGTGAACATATCAAATGTAAACAGCATCTTTAAAATACAGTATATTATCTTGCCTTAAATGTGTTGTCTTTCAGCTTGAGTAGTATAATGTCAATACAGAGAAAGCAGGATAGCAAAATACAACTGACCAGTTATCCAAGTATTTAGAAAGCTCTAAATTTTGTAACGAAAAATTTATCCAAAAAACTTATGTCAATAACAGCTATAATTTATTGCCTTGGAAAATCCATTCTGTATTTTAAATGGGATTACCACTGGATTCAGAAGGATGAAAACCACTGCTGAAATGTATCACATTATTCATGGCCCATAAGAGAACTGTGCACTGTGGAAAAGCAGGTGTCTCCTTTCACTAGGAAGGCTTCCCATTACAGGACTAGGATTCAGAAGGACACATGGATGCCTGCAGAATCCTAAAACTTTCTGCTTCCTGCTCCTCTCCATCTCTTTTCAACAACCTTTCGGCAAGATGAGGCAAATTTGTGTTTACTTAAGTTTTGTACTTGCATAGCAGAATTGCATTTTCTTTCAAGCAATTTTATTTTGGGAGACTGCTCCATTCCGCTAGTAACTTAAAAACTAATGACTTTTTTTTTACTATCACTTCTTCATTAGTGCACAGGTTGTAGTGATAAAACCATGCAAATTCTTCCAAGTTAACCATATTCAAATAATTTCTGCCACCACTGTAGGTATTATATGAAAATAAAAAAAACAGCTAAAAGTAGCAGATCACTGTTGAGTGCCTGTCGGTGCTCAACACAAACCAAATTGCAGGTGTCTTTATGGAAAGGCAGGAATTACCAAAACTGAAGGTCCTGGAGGAAAGCTAAGAAGCTGGCAGCTGTCCAAATCATACCTTGTGTTGCATGGCTGCTCGTTGTGAAGGTCATGGGGGTGATGGCATGTTATCCATGAATCATCCAAGGAATGATTCATATTTTCTAAATATTTTCCCCCTTCTTCTTTTTTTTACGTTTCAGAATTAAAGTGCATTTTGTCCTAAAAGCAAGTGTTCACCTGCAGAGGATAGCTCTTTGATAATATTTTTGTTCTGAAGTGTTTGCAGTTTCTGTTCTTGATGAGCACCACTAAGTCTCTCCTATTATTGGGCCACTTGTGACAATGTCCTTCAAACAGTGGGTTGCTTTTTATCACCTGATAGTTTTTTAGCTCTAGGGGTGGAAATTGTATTTCCAGTTGAATATAGGATGGTGATCACCTGGTGACAAAGAGCTTCAGAAAAATGGACAGATTGTAAAATGTTTGGCACTCTGTGCTATGAGATTAGGTGTCGACAGCATTCTTTTGAGGTGATGTGGAGTCTCAGTGAAAACACCCTGGCAACTTTTTATCCAAATCACAGAGGAATGAAAATCCTGGAGGAATCTTTGCCATCGTATGCTCAGAGTAGATGTATGACTTCAAGGTACAGTATTGGGCTTGCCCCTGCTGAGATTTAGTTGCTTGTTTGGAAGTTGGACTTCCATAGCTGGGGTTCGTATTGCACACCGATACATTGGCCCTACAGAACAGGCTGTTGTAAACCATATTGATGGTGGAGGAAGGAGGGGGAAAAAAAAAAAGAAACGTTTTAGAGTATTGCAGTTTCCTACTGCTTTTAGAGTCAGTTCACCTTCTGGAATAGTACTTTCAAAAGCAAGCACTGTATTCCTATTATTGATGTGTCCTCACTGAAATGCTCAAGATATTCTAAGTTTGTCGTTCAATAGGGATTTTTTTTCTTCTCAGAGGTATTCAGTGATGTAGGATCCTTCTGCTATAGCAGTGTGTGCATCCTATAGAATGAACCTAATTCAGTTAAGTATAGAGCTAGTCAAAGCTCAAAAATCTAAAATATTCTCCAAGAACACATTGGGAGTTGGAGAAATTATTTGTTTTTTATTTCTCTAGAGTTGTAAAAGTGTTGTGGTATTATTAAGTTAGACTGTGTGAGTGTGGTGGGTTGACCCTGGCTGGACACCAGGTGCCCATCAAAGCTGCTCTATCACTGCCCTCCTCAGCTGGACAGGGGAGGGAAAATATAACAGAAGGCTCATGGGTCAAGATAAGGACAGGGAGAGATCACTCACCCATTACTGCAAACCAGACTGGACTTGAGGAAATGAGTTTAATTTATTACCAATCAAATCAAAGTAGGATAATGAGAAATTAAAATCAAATCCTAAAAACACCTTCCCCCATCCCTCCCTTCTTCCCAGGCTTAACTTCCTTCATGACTTTCTGTACCTCCTCCCTCCAGCAGTGCAGGGCAATGGGGGTTCATCACCTGTTGTCTCAGGGAAACTTTGAGTGTATTACCAGAACATGCAGGAAGCTGAGAGGCTGCTTGTGTCCCCATTGTCACAGTCACCCAAAAGGAGAAAGCTGGGAGCATGTATTAGCTTCTAACCTACCTTTCACCATCCAATGGTCACGACAGTTTCAAATGTTTTTATGATTTAGTCTTGAAGGTAGACTTCTGCAGAGTTTTGTTTTAAAAGTTAGCTAGGAATCAAAGTGTGAATTAGGGTAACACAAAGGTTGCTGCTTCAAATTTCATAACTCCACTGGCTTGGTTAAGAATAGCTGCCATAGCCAGAGGTACATTTCCAGATCTCAGCATTTCATGCAGGGTTTCCTGAAAAAAAGGAATAGAAAAATCTTCTGGTGACTGTACCACTAGTATAGGATTTTTCTAATTTCATTGTGAAAATCTTCAGCTGGATACAGAAACTGTTTTACACTTCAAATTTTCATTAAGGTTATTTTTGTTAGTGCCATCTTGTGATGGTGATGTGTATTTGTGTCTACAATACACAGTTAGTGGGGATGGACTTTCTAATTAAGGAATTGCAAGTATTCTGTAATGAATCAAAATCTATGTATCTAATATTTTTGTTCTCAGTGGGGAAATTGATTAATCATTCTTAAAACAACTGTGATTTCTTTTAAATTATATTTCTTTGTGCAGTACTTCATGTGGCTCTACTGTCATTAGTACAAACCATGCTTTTAGCATCTGGCAACAGTCTGGAGTTTTTGAGCAGCGGCACAGAAGATAACAGGGTATCCCTTTGTCAGAGTGCACGTGTGTCCCAGTCCGTGGCAGAGTTCATGCTCACAATGATCTGAAAAATATATCCTTGAAATACACAACTAATTATGGTTTTGATTAAGGAGTGATCATTCTGCTATATGATAGACAGTCTTGGTGGAAATGTGAGTTGTGAGTAACAAATACACATTATCCTGATTTTCTTACATTGCTTATTTGAACTGGTAAGATATGTTCTTCTCGTTTCTTTGTTTGTGTAGCACTAGTTAGGGGAACAGGAACGTGGGTTTGTTGTGCTGCCCTTTTGAGAGCAAGTTTGCCCTGCACTGCTGAATGAGGCCATGCATTAGCTGAGAGAAAAATCTGCTGTACTTCTCAAGGGTGCCAGGTCAACAGCCTCATGATAAGGTCACTTAGTGCGTTGAACAACACAGGAGTAAAACTGTCAGAATTCTGTAGTCTTAAGTGTAATTTACTATAAATTATAGCCTGCTCTGTTGAACTCTTGAGCAGGAATGAGACCACAGAATAATACTGAAGTCAAAGCTTTATGTTAAAGCCACTTCCCCACCTAAAGGTTTATGCACAGTCAGATTGTCCTTTAATCACAAATATGTGAAATATAAAACAAGTATTAAAAACTTCAAACTAAAAAATTTGACTTTGAGCAGCCAAATTCCGCTACCTTCCTAAGAGTGAGAGTGAAACTTTTGTTGTTAACAGTTACAGCCAAAGTCAAAGGAAAAATGGGTAAGAGCACGTATGCAAACAACTCCAACCAGAAATCCAGGCTCCTGGTTTCTGAATAGCAGTTCAAATAAATGTTTGTGTTTCCATCCATTTGCTCATGTAGGTTTCCTGGTATTCCTAACTAAATTCCTGGGATGAAATACATCTATTTGTAGTAATCTCTGTGGTGTGTTAAAGCAAACCATCATAATGGCAATATTCTCTTACATTCTTTCCACGCGTATAGAATAAAGATTGCTTTGAGTATTTTAGCACAACTGAAATCTGGAATCGAAGACTTCTGTCACACTCACATAATAATGGTCATGAAATTCAGATTCCAGTCCAGGATTTTGTTATTGAGTCCAAGGGGATTTTGTTCATTGTTTTATTCTTTGCTTAAATATGACCATCTGGGCAGAGAGGAAAAAAGATAATCTTTCTGTGACTTTTTTTTAAATAATAATTCCAATAATTCTTTCAGTTATTCATGCTAGTCAACCAGTCTTGTAAAAGGTTAAAATTTTTTTAAAAGCACAAAACAACCAAACAAAAAAATCATTAAAGAGCATAGTTAAGACTTCAAAAAAATCATGGGGAGCATTTCAGTAAGGTTGTTTGCCCAAAAAATTACACAACTTTCTTTATTGCCCAAAGTCCACACAGCTCACAGAGTTGGGGGACTTGTTGGGAATCTCGTGACTTGCACCACTGATGAAACGTGACAGAAGACTTAAAAATTAACTTGAACAAAAGATGAAAATAAGATTCTTTCTCTCACCTGGTGAATGAGGTTATAGCATTCTCTCATTACCCAAAGAAATTTATAATTATTTATCCACATTAGGTAGTAGTTCTTTATTAGGAGAGTTAGCCCATAGCTTGAGAGTGCATTCATCCAGGAGAAAAGAAATACAGAATTTAGAAGGCTTCCCTATTTATTTTTTTAATAACAAAAATGCAAACACACACAAAAGAAAAATCAATCAAACAAACAAAAAACCCAAACCGAAACAAAAACCAGCAGAACAACATAGTTAAGTAAAAGGGAAGAAGGACCAAGAGAGTTTTGTGTTGTGTAGTCATTTGTTTGTAAGACAGATTTGGTGTCAGCAATAACAAGACTTAGGCAGTTGTGGTTTCTGACACAGAGATGAAGTTGCTTCTGAGTGGCACCTGTGTGTTAGACTTAACTATCTTAAAATGTCGGGTTTCAATTTGTTCAGCATTTGGGCTGAAGAGGGTGATTTCAGGGGTGTCTCTTTGAAAATATTAATGCACTGTACCTCTTTCCTGTAGTTTACAGTAGAAAGAGAATATTAATGCCAAGAGAGTTTAAAAGATGCTGTTCCATCCATATGTCACCTTCTCAAGTCCCAGAGGAAAAGTTACCAAGTTATTGGTGCTAGTCTTCAACATATCCTGTTGGAGATAGTGTGTGCCTGATTTGAGAGAAATAATAATTTTAGGTGCAAGATGGAGATTGGTTCTCTCATTGATTGATTACACTTTTTTCATATGACCTTATGGATATTATCTGTAGGATGCTTGCAAGCTTACATTTTGTATAGAATATAAATTGTATTTCTCTACTGAATACAAGTTTAAAGCCAGATGCTTCAGTGCAGTAGGAGAACCAGTGGAACAGGGGCTTTTGCGATCCAGTAAACACTTATTTTTCTGTCACCATTGCAGTAATAATCAAAGAAATTGGCAATTCAAGGTGCCTGATTCTGATCTCCATGTCAATGGTACATAATCTTGATTTTTGCTAAAGCTTCACAACCTTTTAGGAAAGCAAGGGTTGATTATGCTGTGCTTTGATTTGAGTGTTGATGTGGGTTTGAGGGGTTTTTTCCCCTTTTTGTTACGGTGTTTTTCAATTACAGAAGAAAAATTCACCTTTATTTTTCCATACACCTGGCTATAAGTGTCTGCATACTTTGTGATTTGTGACATAAAAGGTCTGATGGTGGTAAAGGTTATAAAGGCAGTACTGTGAAGCTGAAAAGATGCTTTCATGGAATGAGAACTGTTGGATTTGGTGTTCTGATATCACCCTGTCATACTTGCATGGATGGATGGGAACATGAAAACATCATGCTTTGGCTCAAGGAAGGGACAGAAGGATGTCCTTGAAATGACTCCCTTTGAGCTTATCTGTTTCTAGCTGAATTTTCCAGTTTCGTTCTTGTTTCAATTTGTATAGCACTCTTGAACAGGTGAAGCACATACAAAACGATACTCTAACAGAAAAGTTTTTTAAATCATTTCACTGACTTAAAACATCAGTTTTGCCTCCTTGAGTTTGCAAGAAAGAACTGAGAAATTTTGCAACCAAAGAAACAGCTGTCAAAATATTGAGCTGCCTTGTTTATTATGTGGTTAACTTCTGTTTTGCTGTCCAACACTGATAGTAGTAGCTCTTACCTAATAGAAAATTCCCTTTCTGCAAACTAGGTGGGATCATCTCCAGGTTGGGCAGAGGTTGTCCTTGGGGATCAGTGAGTTCTCTTGGGTCCCTTCCCCATTGAGGGCTCCTTTCCACCATGATCCCACCAGCCAAGTGATGAAACAAGCCCAAAGTCCAAGGCTGCTCTTCTCTGTTATTTTGCTTCCCTTATTCCCCTTGCCCTACTGTCTCATAGTCATAGAATCAGAGAATGGTTTGGGTTAGAACAAAAGTTACCCTGGATCATCACACTCCTACCCAGGTGTGAGTAGCAGAGCCAGTGAAAAGTCTCTTGTGCATCACATCCCACCTCCACCTCCTCCATCCTCGAGAAATCTCTAGGGTCGTGGTGCCCTGCATCAGTGCCCTTCCAGCGGGTGCTGGGGTGGTTAAAGTGCCCATGTCAACCTGGGATCATGACATAGAATCAGAGAATGTTTAAAGATCATCTAGTTCTTTAAACAAGGCTTCCTCACTTCTTGGTTCTGGGTTCCATAACAGATACCCACCATGACTTTTCCCTCAGTGGGAGACATCAGTGTCATCCCAATGGCTTTGCAGATGCCTAGAGAATCCTAATTCCTCCTGCATGTTTTACACTAGGTATGGCTTTGTGTTGAGGCACTTTTTATTGTGAAAATGCAGTACCAGGTACAGTTGCAAGAGCTTGGTCCCAAGTTGCACAGCATTCCACCCTTCCTGTCGCTGTAATGAGTGGGATCTAATATGAATAACTTGCAAATTGTGGTATAAGCAAGCTGTGGGTGAGCCAGAGACATTGGTGTTTGCCATAAGCTGGTGGAGAATGTGTTGCTAAATCTCTGAGTGAGATCCATGGCAACGCTGCCAAGGAACAATTGGCTTCCAAACCAGAATTAGGGTCCGTGGGAGCGGATCTGGAAAAGCCTCGTGAAGGCTGCGTGGCCAAAACTGAGTAATTGCATTTTGTTGTAACTAAGCTCCTTCTTAACCACAGTCAAGAGAAATTTGTGGAACCAATTTTTGGTTGTTTTTCAGCTAAAGATCCAAAGTTTAGCCATATCTAATCCAGGCAAAGGATGCCCAGGATTGCATTGTACCTTCTATAGGCATAACTTGGTTTGAGATCCACTCAAAATGGGGGGGGCTGGGGGGGAGGGAAGAGGATTGTCATCTGTGTTCGTGTGGTAGTAACAATTACTGCAGCTCTAGTCAGATGAGATGTACAAGTGCAGTGGGAGATGTAAGGAAGGGGGTAGTCAAGGACAGCTACAGATTTCTGAAGCATTTTGTAAAGGCCAGTGGTCTTTACACAAGCCCACTGATAGAAATAAGGCATGAGGAGTCTCAATGTGGTGAGAAGCAAGTTGTGTTAAAAGGCACCAGTTGGTGTAGGATCTGTTCACAGACCAATACCTTGTTCAAAATTGTGGTTAAGATGAAAAAGTTCATTTACTGAGAAATACCTTTTCAGATTTTTTCTAAATATTCTTAAGACTGCTATTTTAAAATATGAATCAGTAAATCCCTTCAGAACTTTTTTTTATGAGGATAAATAACTAAAAAACTATGGGTTTTTTTCATGAATACTCTTTTCCTTGGAATCCAAAAATCTCTGTGCACTATTTTAACTTAATTGTGAAAGTTTTCATGAAAAAAAGGTTGGGGCTTTTAAACTCTTTTTCCTTCTTTTCTTTTTTTGTTTGTTTTTAATAACAGAATTAATTTCTGACAAGCACAGAAACCTAGAGGTGATAGTCACCTTTGAGCTTAGCATTTGGTGGCAACTAGAGCTTGAGTCTGAGTTGATCGATAAGGAAAGTTGAGACAGTTGTTTAGGAACAAGAAGAGTAAGATGGTCTTAGAAACCAAAAGACAGTTCTGTGAGGATGCTTTAATAATATTTCCAGTTTTGATTAGGTATTGGAGAACTGAAAATACATGAGTACGAAAGAGTGGATTAGTAAATGAATAAGCCACAAGCTATACATAAAAGCTAACTAATAAAAGGTGAGGCAAGTATCCTGAGATTATGTCAAAGACAACACAGCAGCCTCAGAAGAGAATATTTTGGGTAGCTGCCTTTTCTGTCTCCCTAGGAAAATGATGTAACTGTAAATGGGATGTGCTCTCAGAATGGATGCCAGGTAGCAAAAACCAGGTTAAATAATATTATTAGTTTGATGCATGAAGTTTGTTGGCAACTGTTGATATATAGTGTTGTGAGAACTCAGATCTGTGAGATCTGACTGCAGGTCAGTGTATAAAACTCCGATGCTGTGGATGCACATTATGATGTGATGAGAGGGAGACTTCTGCACTGGGGAGAAGCCCAGTTTTATTGTGCTCCGAGAATAATCCCTCTCTAGAAGGAAAAGACTCAACTATGATCAAATTATGCTCCTGTCAGTTGGAATAGCCCATGCTCTCGGTACCTCTGGGCACACAGTGCTGTGAGATTGTTGTCCCACCCTGTGATGGGTGAGCAGCACAACAAAACAGGAACCTCTGGCCAACCAGCAGCAAACTGGAGTAGGTGTCACCTACAGCAGCGAAGCAATGGGCATTTTTCCCTGGGCTGGTACCGAGGCTGTGCCCTGCACATGACGGCAGCATACAGTAGGCAGCTGAGCTCAGCCTGAAGGCATTTGTGTGACGTGCCTCCCGCTCCTCCGACCACCTGGCGCTGCACGAAGCGAAGCTGCAACCTGATGCCATAATGCGTGACAGCCAGGTGTTCAGTTTTGCTGTTTCATACGTCAGTGTTGCCAAATTTGATGAATGACAACACGAAAAGTGATGATGATGATGATGATGAAAATGCTAGTAGAAGAGCAGATTGCTGTTTGACTGAAATCAGAATAAACTCCTTATTTGAATGCACTGATGCTAAAGCCCAGTGAAAGTCTTTGCTCTTCATGCTCTTGTGTATGATCCTTTAGAAAGAGCAGTATTTCAGGGTGCTTTATGGCATTGAATTGGCAGTGCTCTCTCCCTAGTACTGTTGCTTGGTTGGGAAGATAATTGCTCCTCTCCTAGATGAAAAATTGATAAGAATTTCTGCAGAAGGAGTTCATGAGTCATGAACCTTAACTGCAAGCTATTTGCCAAGTCATGAGCAATTATATCTTGGATTGCTACATATTCAGATTATGATGCAACATCATATGCTTAAACTAGGTTTGCTTTAAAACATCTTTTAATTTTGGCAAAGAGCAGAACTTTTCAATTTAAGCATTCTTAAGATAGAGGAAGTAAAAGTTTAGCAAATGCCTCCAGTATCATCCTGGATTTGGGAAGATTAAAATCTTTCTTGCTGCCTTGGTTTCATCCTATCAATTATTTAACTCCGTTAAGTTTTAATTTTTATATTATACTTGTCTCCTTGGAACACATAGAAGCAGACCATCCTTTGCATAACTGCTTTAAAATATATGTTATACCTTACATGATTTAAGTATATTGTCCTGTTTGTGTTGCATTTGTCTCCCAAATTGCCTCTTTTTAAGAAGTTTTTTGTGTAAGATGTCTACCAGGTAACACCTCCATAATGCTTTCTCAGATATTCTTCACATACCATCATAATCTTTTAAGTGCTCTTGTTAATTTTACTGGTGAAACATGGAACATAACATACATTTCCTGCCAAAACCAAGCATTATTATTCTTTCCTACCCAGAGATCCTAACCAGCTCTCACCCAAAGGACGTGCAGCCTTCATCAGGAGTAACGTGAAAAACAGTGCTGAACCAGGGCTTGTCCCTCTGCCTTTCCACAGGTGGGATTCGTTTGGGCTGAATCCTCTTAGCTCTTGAAGAGGGTTTGTTTTTACTGTCACAGGCTCATGGTAGTCTGATAAATATGATGGAAAAGCAACAGGTTCAAAATTAAACTTGGTTACTGACTTGTAAGTGAAAGGCATTTCTATAGGGAGAAAAGGTAATAGCTTTAAGGGCCACAGGTTACTTTTGATGCATAATTAGATATAGAGCATAGAGAGCCGCTAGGTTAAGAACTGATGCATCACAGGTTGACTGATGGACACTAAGCTATTTTACTTTCTCTAGAAAGTACTGTTTTGAAGGCATATGTAGTGTGAATTATGTTGACTGCTGAAGAAAAGGAACAGTCTTTCCTGTAGCCCCAGAAAGCCTTAGTGGCTAAGGCTGGTGAAAATCATCCAATTTACTCCACCTGAAAAGCTTGTTGCTGATCTTGACACCTCATCTACAGAGAGCTTCAAGGTTTGTTCTCATCTATACCTCTAGAGCACTGAAAACAGACAGTAGAAAGCCCCCTGTAGTAGTTCTTCATGCCTCAAGTTCTCCCTGTCCAGCCACCGAAGAGAATGATTCTGCTTAATTTATCAGTACACCTAGTGATTAACTGGAGTAGTTCACAGTTGAATAAACTGCATGTTTGCACTTCTCCATTTCTTTTTTTTTCTGCAAGATTGCTACAACAGATGTTAGCACCATCACTTGTTTTGATTATTTAGAAGGAGCCAAGGGTGAACAGAGATGTACTTCTTGCCTATTCAAATTCAGAAGTTGGCCTGCAGCCTTAAGTTTTTCTTTTGGATCTCATCAGGGCTTTTATAAACTAGATAGGAGAGAGAATTTGTGCTTTAGTGTTTCCAAATCTTATTTTTATGGATTTAAACATGTTACACTTGCATTTCAAGGGGGAGTTACGGTCTTAGTTCTTACAGGGGAAAACTGCTCAGAAAAGCAAATGCATTTGTGTTTATAATATACTGAGTGGCTCTTTGCCAAGATCAATGTATAGATATCTACTTTCTGTAGATAATATAGTTGGGAGGAAGCTGAAGTGCAAGCACACAGCTAACTTAGGTCAATTAAAGCAGATAACTAAGGTTTTTCATTACATTTTTGCTGAATTACACAGGTAAATTGTTGTGAAAGACACTTGTTATGTAAGTTTCTAATTAGTGCCTTCTGTAATGTACTAATTCCTAACATTTTTTTTAAATAAGATTCTCTGAATTTATAAGTTGAGGTGAAATAATTTGGTTATTAAGTTTGTCCATCCATACTTCAAATTGTAATACTCTGCTCTGTTTTCCTGTAGCTTTAACAACATATCTCTGCCTGGACTGAACTGTCCAAGCCTAGTCTCAGGGAGATTTATTTTTTGAGACATTTAGCCAAAGAGATCATTCAGATCCAAGAATGAGTCAATTCAATAACCCTTCTGATTAAAAAAGAAACCACCCAAAAAACCCTTCAAAAAAACCCCAAACCCCTAAAGAACAACCGCAAAACCCAAACCTAGACCCTATAGAATTGAGGAAAAGCTACCTAAAGCTATGAATGGATTTGGCCTTTAGTTCTTCCTTTGAAATCTGTTCATGTTTAGCAAAGCAGTACATCTGTGAAAAATTGCAGTGCACTTAACTTTAGTGGTGATGACTCCTGTGTTCAGCTGTTAAATTCCCCAAAGGCTCTGTTGAGCGTATTGGAAGGTTTCCCCCCTAACCACAGCCTCCAGCAGAAGCAGGATGCTTTGGATCTAGTTAAGGGGCAAGAGAGCAATGCTGCAGGGGGGCTTCTCCCCCTGTGAAAGGGGCTGTGGGGCAGAGAATAGAGTGTGCTGGGGATGGACATTGGTTGGGATGGGGTGGGGTAGGATGGGATGGGAAATGCTGTGAAAAATGGGATGGAAATGCTACTTGAACCACAGTGTAACTGGGACTGGGTAGGAGGTAGGGGTAGAAGAGCACTGGAAAAGAACTAGCTCATGTTGGGAGGGAAAGTTGTTTTCCTCCCAAGAGCCAAGAGGAAGAGAGCATAAGCAAAATTGAGATGAGAGACTGCCCTGTTGCAGGTGTGCCCGTGCATCTTGGGGCACTTGAACACTGCCTTGGAAAGCTGGATTCTACCTGGTTCATTCCTGTGGGATTCTTAAGATGCCAGGCAAGGAAATGATGCTGTTTATTTCTCAGAAATTGTCCTTGTTGCCTACTTTCATTATGCTGAATACAGAGCTTAAATAGTGAGATTTGAGAGCCACACAAAGCACTCACAGATGCTGCTGAAGTCTCTCGAACCAGAGCCTTTGAAATATTAGGATGTAACAATAAGAGTGGGATGAATCATTGACATCTCGAATTGATTGTCAATAAGCACATTAACTATTAATCATTCAGCACCTAAAATGAACAAGATCAAAGCCCAGTACATGTTCTGTGAGTAGCCACTTGTATGCAAGGTGCAAGTCCTGGGAGCCAGGACTGCTATATGGTAATTGCAAATTTGGCAAAATATAAAGGACACATACTCCATAAAATTTCCATGGAATAATATTTGTCTGAACACCAAGATGGAATGCATGTTTTGGAATTCATATTACTTATTTTCTTGGGTTTGGTTTAATTTTTTTTTTTCACTGATGCCAGCAAAAAAAAAATACACCATCTTTTATGCACCACCTTTGTGCGGGTCACAGTTATTACTAGGCAGCCAATGATGTCGCTTATATGGGGGTAACTGAATTTGCATTAGCTTTATTTACCTATCATAAGTAAAATTAATCCTGCAGGTGTTGTAAGAGGACTGTGGTGCAGACTGGGAATACATTTTGTTCGCTACCAACTCCAAAATTCATGCTGCTGCATCTCTGCAGCTGTTGCTATATGAACTGACCCAATTAAAGCTAATGAATGTCCTGCTACAGGGTATACCATGGAAGTTAATTTGAAGTCTCTGAATGGTTTAAGAGCCTCATGCAAGGAGATGCTATTGATAGTTCATATGGGCAGGATGGGACTACTCAGTGCCTGAATGTCACGAGTTAAAAGTCAAAGGGTAAAATGTTGGTCTCCCTTAAAGCCAGTGAAGTTTTGCCATTAACTTCAGTAAATGTAGGATTTCTCTCTTAATTCTGTAACTTTGTCTTATGGAGAGGGGAATTGCCCTGTGCTTTTACTTCTTGGAACCTCATCAAGAGTCTGTATTCCCTGAGTTTTTAGGTTTTTATTTAATCTGTTGGTGTTTCATAGGAAACTAAATTGGAAGTGTATTTAAGGGCCCCTGAGACCTGCTCTGATGAACTGCATCAGGAGAAGCTGAACATCTGCTTGATGCTCAGACACAGATTTAGCAGAACTCCTAATCATTCAAAAGAAATTGCAGAAAATCTGTTTGCTTTAAAGTTTCAAACCTCATTGCTCAAACTTCGTTTTAATGTCCTTACATACAAATTAAAAAAAAGTAAAAAAACTCAATACAAAATATTTACCACCTAGGCAGAAAATATGTAAAAGAGGAAGGGTAAGAAAATCAAGCAATTTTGCAATTTTAGGATGATTTTACACAAAGGAAAATTCGAAACTGAATTTTGGAATATAACAAAAACGTGCATCACACTAACATGAAGATGTTTAAACAGTGGTTGTGTTTTCTTAAAGACCTGGTTTATCAGTTCTATTTTACATGTAAAATGAAATGGAATTTATAGGAAATAGATTTTTTTTTTTTAATTTCAATTAACTATTTTTTACTATAAGGAAAATATACAGAATTTGTGTGGAAATCCATGTACTATTTTTAGTCAAATACAGAAAATACTTTGCTGCAAACTTTTAAATATAATAAAATGCATTTAATAGCAATCTTTTGTGGTATCATCATTATTTATGAACATAACATTCAAAGTATGGAAATTCAGTTGTGGATCAAAATGACCATAAAAACAGTAACCCAAGGAACCCTTTAAACGTGTCAACACCCATCATTTACCACAGATGGCTCATACCAAAGTAAAAAAATTTATAAAATGTAGTAATTCTGAGCATATGGTTTACTTGGTTGCATTGTTCCTACATATTATTTGTGTCAAAATCCAGAAAATTATATTATGAAAAGAATATTGGGTTTATTATTAAACTAAAGTACATGTTAAAGTCATTCTTTTCTTGTGATGAACATATACCAACAGTGATTAAAAAATAAAAATTTATTTACAAAATATTGATGCATACATATTACACAAGTCAGTTATAGCAAAGTGGTTTTTTAAACAATGTCTGTAGCAACCAAATATTTGCATTGGTTTACCATAGTGCAAATGGTAATGTTGCAAAGGCAGGTTAAAATGTGGGATTGCAATTTGAATGTTGGCCTTCTCCACTGCCTTCTGTTTTACTACACCTAGAAAACTATTCATTTTAAAAATACCTATTTCTTGCGAATGTTGAGTAGCATACCTGAGGATAGGGCAAGTTCATTGTTAAGCCTAAATCCTTTCACTTGTATAACTACCTTTCTATTTACTCGGCCTGCTTATGTAGCACCATTGCCATTGATTACTAACATACTAATGAGAAAAAGGAATGGAAACACACTAAATACACTATGCCATCTCTAGTTTCAGGATTTGTCCATTTATGTGGAATTTCATCTGATACGTTTCACAAGTCTGCGCTATATTTTCAAGTGTTTAAGGATGATTCTGGTGGTATTGTGTGGTGGTGTATATGTTACCAGTATATATTTTCCTGTAAATATGATATTAAGTGAAGCTGTGAAGAAATGAACTTTAAAGCCCACTCCTTCTGTCCTCAGATGAGAAGGAGCTTGCTTTTGATTACCGACGTGTACTGAAACCTGCATATGAATTTGCATCCAAATAACTGAATATTGATTCCCTCATAATGTAAGAACTTCCTGTATTAAATCCGGTGATTTTGATTGTAGTAGCTTTTCTCTTTTGCTGGCTCAAAACCAGCTGTCAGGTAACTCTAGAGTCCTTAAGTTCATGTTCTGTAGCTGGTGCTGCACTAAATCTGTATGATAGCCTATCATACAGCACACAGGAGGTCGGCAGTGCCTGGTGTACGTAACTTCACAGTTTGAAAGACTGGTGAGGGGGTATAACTTTTTTCTTTTTTTTCTTCCTTTTTTTTTTCTTTTTTTTTGTTTTGTTGGTAGCTTCCACAATTTCTGAGGCGGTGGATCTGACGAGGATCTCACGAGCACCCGCAGCGATCTACAACCATGGCCGGGATCTTGCCGTATATTATTTGTTCTTTCCCGTTGAAGTACAGCATGTTTATGGGGGACATCTTGGTGGGCGTGCAGCAAGGGCCTGCTGAACCTCTGGGGTTTGCTTGGTGTACGAGGTGGGTGTGTGGGTATTTTTGTAAAAACACAAATTCACATTCCCCGGAGCAGTAATTTGCTTTGTATCTCTTAGGTGCGATAATCCAATCCCACCCGAAAGCTTCAAAATCCACGGTCAGCGGGTAGCGGCAACATCGGGATTCTGTGGAGTGCTCGTCACAGTCGAGACCGAAATCTCTGCGGGACCGTTTGGGTGTGTCTGTAACTCTGACCTCTAAAAACGGGTTCTGTGAGGAGAGGAGAAGGAATTGGAATCGTTACTGAGGTAAACCAAAGTTCAGTAATAACACGCAAATAAATAGTATTTCAGATGCAGGTTTATCAAATTAATATTCTGAAATCAAGTTCGCAAACAAAACTTCGACCTCCTGCAGATGTGTTACAATTATCTCTGCATTTTCCTGCTGTTTCTTTGTAAAGAACTTTAAGACGTATTCGTTCCTGAAATCACTATTATCTCAGTGCCACATCATTTCTGTTACCTGCTATAGGAACATTTCAGAAATTTGGAGGATGCTGGATTTTTGACTTTTAATGCTGGGTTTGTTTGTTTTAAACTTTGCAATAAGAGTTTTTAGTGAGTCCTCCTGAAATTCTCTTCATTAAAATCATGTTGAATTCAGGCTTTCTAGATATCAAGGAATGTTTCTTTTTGAGACCACGGAGGACAAAGTTTGCTCCTTGCCATGCTTGAATGACTGAATGAATTTGGAGGGACAGATAATATTTTGACTCCTGGAAGAGTCCTGTGGCCAGGAATGTCCTTTTGGCAGATCTGCAAGCCACATGCCTCCTACTGGAGGTGTGTTTCCTCAGGCACCAACTGAGACTATATGGAAATTGAAACCTTCACAATCACGAGTTTGAAAATTTTCCCGAAGTTCCTCCCTTCCACACATTGATTCCAGCCCCGTGTGTTGGTTTGGCACTAACCAGGCCATCCCATAAATACCATTCCTTAGGGGTACGTAACGGCCCAGCTAACAGGTTTCTCTCTTCCAAAATACCTGCCCTTATAGCTGCAAACTGTGGAGTGGCTGGAGATGCTCCTCCCAAAGGTAATGTTACGGGGAGGTAGTTGGTGATAGGAGCATCCCTGTAGCAGGAGCTGGAGGAAGGAGAAGAAAAATTTCCTCTCATTTTATCAGCTGTGCTTCTAACCCTGTTCTGCCACTGAAATGTTTATTTATAGATGATGATAGCCACAGGTTACCCCCATGTATCATGGTTTGAATGGATGGAGGTGGTGAGGACATTCCTCATCATGAGGTCCACCTGGCCTCTCTCAAATATAGGAGATCCACATCTATACTGGATGTACAATTAAGATACCACAGAGTTTTTCTTTTAAGTTCTTTTTAATTGCATTATACTGCTGTGAAGTTAAACATGACAGAGCTACATAAATACGGTTGGATGCAATGATCTTAAAGGTCTTTTCCAACCTAAATAGTTCTATTTTTCTGTGATCAACAGATTCATCCACTGCACAGAAGTAAAAGTAAAATAATATTCTTTGTTTCATTCAAAAGGAGAAATTACTTGGTTGTGGTAAGTTTTGGAATTTTTATAGGTTGTAGATGATTAGTGATTTGCAGAAACAAATAGCAAGGAAAATGCTGTAGTTTAACTAGCACACTTCAGGTTTAGTTTGTTCATCTATACTTAGAAAAAGAAATCACTTAGTTATTTTAGGATTTCTTATCACTATTTGTTGTATCAAGCAGAATTTATCCATTCAAACATTTCTAATAGGTGGAATGATGCACTCTATTACATACTGAAAGATACAGAACTTAACATTATGAAGATGATCTATCCTCACCTTCAAAAACATAATTCTTGCTGTTATTAATATAAGATATCAGCATAGAGAGTAGGGAGAAGCTGCCTTGCTTTCTCAGCACTGTTGGAGGCATCTTTCTTATCAGTGAAAGAATCCAATGACTGCTCTTTTAGCTTTATATAAAATAACTGCTTATTACTTGCTCTCAAAGTTGAAAATAACGTTACTTGGGTAGTACCATCCACCAGTCATTACCAAAACCTTTTCTAGTTAATGCCTCTCAACATCCCTCTGAAATACTGCAATTTCTCTCAATTTTTTTAAATAGGGAAACGGAGGCAGAGGAACGCTATTGATTTTGACATGATCAGAGTAAAGAATGAAAGAACTGGATATACAGTACTTTTATCTTCCATTCCCTAAACAATGCATCCATTTTATCCTTAAAACATAGCTTAAATGCTTTTCAGTAAAATGGGACTTTTCTAAATAAACTTACCAATCCATCTTCACCTGGTCCTGGGAAAGTTACAGCAAGATTTCGTCCATTCTCATCAAAAGCTTTTATTTCAATGCCTAAATTGGATTCAGGCTGTTTGAGCCAATTTTGCAAAACTGTCTTCACATCAATACTCTGCCAAATACCGGTGCCTGGGTTCATGTCGAGTTTCAAAGATCGAATTCCAGTATATCTTGTACCATCTTTCATGGGTTTAATAAGTCTCAGGATCTGCACAAACACCGTTGTAGGTTTTTGGACTTGTCTCAAGTATATCCACAATTGTGCCTTTACTACTTTGTTATATTGTATTTTAGAGCTAAACTTAAAGAAGCAACATTTTGGTTTTCCCTCCATTTGTACAAGAAAATCAGCTATAAATGAATGGAAAGAACAGATTACTGAACAGGGAACAAGAAAAAATGCATAAATAAACCTGACTAATTTTTTTCAAACTCTATAGGAAATACTACAATACATTATAAAGAGTACCAGTAACAAAGTGTATTTAACTTAGTTCATTTTCTATGGTTTACACTCTACAGAAACTTTAATGAATGTCAACAAAATTATTATGCTACCACCTCCCACCTACTCACTTCTGCTAGTCACCTCCTGAGGACCTTCATAAAGCATGCAGAAGAGCAAATTTGCATAAGCTGACTCAACACATGTGTGGTGATCCAGCTATTTCTAATTTACTACACAGCCTCAGTGTGCTGCACAGCATACAGCACTGGGCAAACTGCACAGGCACTTAAATTTCGTTTCTCAATGGGGAAAAAAAATAACGGAGAGGATTAACATAAGGATCATTTTGTTTTCATTTGAAGAATATTATAGGAGAGTCATGTGCAGTGCTGCATTCCTCCTTCCTGTAGCCTGTGATGCAGCTGTCATACCTAGTCATGGCAATATCTTTCCATGCCAGGATAAAATGGGTACTACTAATCCTAAATGGTGCAGGGCTTTGACATTCATAAATCTCATCACTTAAGATACCTGTCTCTTTAGTGTATTTAAAATAGCTCACAGGCTTTTTGTAAGAACTAGGAAATGAACTCAGAGCAATGAAATACAATGACTTTTCTTCAGTCACTGTAACTATGTAGCAGTTTGGTTAAAAATAGTTATAAAGGCTTGGATATAATAGGCTGGAATACAATTGCTGGCAGACCTCAGCTTTGTGATAAGGCTGCAGCAGTATAATGCTATTAAGTGCCCATCTTAATAATTAGTAAGTTGAAAAGTTTCACTAAAAGTTACTTTTTCATTGATGAGTACATTTTCAGCTGGTGAGAGCAACTGATATTATTCCAGTATGCGTAATGTAACGATATCTGGAACTGCTAACATGCCTTATATGTCCTGTCATCTTTTTCCTTTATTGTCATCATATTCATAAGTGTTATTTAAAAAAACAGCTGCCACAGCCAAATACTTTAGCTGATGAAGAACATAAGATACTATAGTATTAGCTGTGCAAAAGATACTTGATAGGAGCCATAGCAGATGTTTAGCACTCAGAAGATAACTCAGAATCTGCTCATTCAGTAAATGCCTTCATTCTTCCTTGGCACGACTACGTGAGCTGATTGCTAGAGCACGGACATTTTTACATTTAAGGCTGTTACACACATATTTGCTTAAAATATATAGTTTTAACTCTGAGGTGGGTGGTGCTAGTTTATGGGATCAGCAGAGAAGCAAGAATTTAACTCTCTACTTGCACTTGCTATAACATATTGCAGTTAGGTAGGTCTAGTGCTCTAAGCTACATTTCTGCTGTTTTCTACTGCTTCTAAAGTTACTGGCCAGTGAAACCTCCCTGACAAAAATATAGTTCTCTTGTTTTCTGCACTTGTACTTTGTAATTATGATAGGAAATGCCCCGGGTGCTGCAGATAACGAAGTCACCTAAACTGCAGATCTCCCTCTGCTTTCTAAGGCAGTGGGCAAATCCAAAGTGCTACGGGGCACACACATTATAAGGAGCCGAAAACGAACAGTAAAACAAAAGCTCGTAACGCGGTCATCTGAACCTGGCTCAAATTCTTTAGAAATAATGCTCTTCTCCCTCCCTCCAGCAGACTTCAGCCAGCAGCCTGTTGGGAGAGCCCGAGGAGGAGTTGTGTGGCTCTACAGCAGGGAGACAACTCTCTCGGAGGAGCGGTGGGAGGCAAAAACAGCAGGGTTACTTACACTCTGTAGGCATTGTGATAATCGTTTCGGTGGTGGCATGATAGTCATCATCTTCCAAAGAGCCATCGCTACTGTCATCTCTCTGGACGTCATACTGATCAATCAGTTCCTGTAGTGGAGGAGCCTTGGGTAAAAGTTGCTTAATAACATCCCTGCTAATGTTAGGAGCTTGTTCCAGACGCAGTTTGCTGAGGATTTGAATTTTTATGGCTTCTATTCTGGAAGATTTTGTATTCTGTCTCCACGTACAAGCGTTGCACAGTCCGTCCTTTTCAGTGTTCTCTGTGGGCTGACTACTGTCATCAAGAGCCACCGGATCAACTGAAATCAGCATGAGCAGGTAAATATAAGCATAGAGCACTAGCTTTTGCATGATCTCACATTCAGTGCAGCACTTTTCCCTTTTTTTTTTTTTTCCCCCCCTCCCCCTTTCCCTTCCAGTACTAAACAGATCCGTGAAAGCAAATGCAATCTGAGAGACAGCTTGCCACACTGGTGTACCTTATATATTCCAAGGGGGCTTTTTATACTCCAACTTTGATTAGGCTCGTGTCGTCAAACCCGACGATTGGTTGCTGTCCCAACAATGAATCTGGCTGTCAGAGGGTAAAGCCCTGTCGATCACAAGTCACTAGACAGCGTTTAGTTACAGCCAAGGGTGAACTGATTTATCTGGGTACTTCATAGAGGATATGTTCTCTGCATTCTGAAAGGATATATTTCCAAGTATTTTGGGCAGCAGTATGAGAGACAGCACTGTCATTCTTAAATATTATACCAGCCGTGTACTTGTTCTATGAATTAAAACAGACCTTGCTCTGAAGTTGCTTTAGGCTTCTACTGGTCTTTTTGACTTGAAAGTTTGTTCTATTTAAAAGAAAATCCCAAGTGGTTACTGTTAGCAGGCAGAAAAAAATAACGCTTTTGAAATGCATTGCAAAGAGTACTAATTTATGTTGTTCAACAACTAATACATATTCAGCAGTTTCTATTTCAGAAAACCTTAGTGGGTTTTCCTAGGTACTAGTTAAAGCATTTTGTGCATATATGACACTATGCAAATGCATATATTATTTGTTTGTCCCTTTAGCATATATCAAAATCCACAGAACAAATCCTTTACTGAATTCATAGTCAATTACGAAAAATGAGCCTGTCACATCTTCATGCTGTCACCAGAATCCTGGGCAGTAAATTAGGTATCAAGAGATCTCTAGTAGCAAAGGTATTTTTTGAGGAATATCTTTAGCTACTCATTCTGATATTATACAGGAATAGTTCATTTCACTTTTTTCATTATTAGTGGAAGCATTAAAAGACGTAACACATTTAAATCTCTACTGTGTATTTATCTTCTTTCTCCAGATAAGCATTTCTTTCTCTTCAAAATGTATTATGCCAACTTAAGTGATACCTTTCTGTGCTTTCTTTGCTTACTACTCAAATACTTAGAAATTCTCCAAGTCCTGCTTATATGTTAAAAATGCAGTTTTAATATGCTTTCTGCATAACAGAGATACATCCAGATGTGATTTTATACGTATAGGCTATGGCTTTACAAAATCTTAGAACAATGCAGTTCACATTTGATGTGCTGTTAGCAAGAATTCTGGAATTCACACTTAGTGGGGAGGTGGGGGGGGTTACTGGTCAGCATAGGCAGAATGTCACAGGAAGCAGAAACCCTGGAAGTGGTATGTGTTATATATATTTGTATATTTGGAATCTGTGTATTAGAGCAAAGGGAAATCCTGGAATTTCGTGCAATGTGCTACAGTTTGCTTATCTAAGTTAGGACTGAATTGTTAGTTTCTCACTGATGTTCTCTTCGTTTTCCATTCTGAGTACACCTAAAAATGTGTCAAACAAGGTGCTTTGCATGTGTTCATATGGGGAAAATGTTGGTATGTGGAAAGGTGTGGGACACAACTCTTAAAGACTTTTTTTCTGCCTGGTCCTTCATGTTCTTTTTGTATCACCTCTCAAGGGCATGCAGATGCATTGTACAGCACAGAACTGAGCCTAATACTCAGTTCAGGACCAGTGACATAAATCACAACTTTTCAATTGAAATTGGTTGTCCTGCCCTGGTGTAAATTTGATGCAAGTGATAAGATGTATCACACTCACACATTCCAGGCATAGGGCTTTAGGGTCATATTCATCATCCTGATATTCTGACTTTAGCCAAAATCCACCTTTAAAGCCAGCAGTGTGCTGCCTCAGCTCCTGAAGATTTGCTTTTTACACAGGATACCAATGCAGCTACTCTCAGCATGAGGTAACATAAATGTTGTTCACTGGAACTAGAAGACAGGATAGATCTGAGTTTGCACTGGACACTGCCTACCATGCCTGTAACACATTTTAAACAGGCTCTTAGTGCATGTCAAGTGCTAGAAATGTATTGTTATGGGAGATGCACAGGATGAGTCACAGTAAGAATCTTTTTGAGAAGCACTGACCTGTTGGGGAATTTGGGGGGGAATTTAAATTGGAGTTTGTTTACTATCATGACAGTGAATGTCATAATAAAACTTTTTATTTTAAACTAGAATGACTTAACCAGGTGGCTATAAAAGGCAGTCTACCCCCAAGCAGAAACCTTGACAGGTACCAGGTTTCACACCTGAAACAGTTCAAAGCAATGACCCATCAATAAACAGGTGGAAATTATGATGCAGTCATTAACAGGAAAGTAATGAAGTGTTGTGGCAGACAGTGGCTATAAGCCATTTGTGAGGGAGAGGGACAAGAGATGTGCTCAGCAAAGTGATGTCTCCGGTACCATGACTCCTCTTGGCATGTGCTCTGCAGCCACACTGGTACCTCGCCTGCTCCTACTCCTTCAGGGTCTTCCCACTCTGACTGGCTCACCATGAGCATGCAGAGCTTCACTGTTCTTTTCCCTGCAATGATTCCATTCATATTCTGCAATGATTCCATTAATCTGCAATCTGCTCCCTGCAGCTTTTGTTCATGACCGTGGGACCAAAGCCTCTCCTGTAACCCTGGAGCCCCAGTGAGCTCTGAGCAAGAGCTGAGCTTGCTCTCAGCCCCCAAGCAGCTGCATTACTCTTCCTCTTCAAAATGTCTCTGTAAAGAGCAATATTTTTCCGTTTCCCTCATAAAATTCACTTCATATCCATGCACCCTGAATAACTTTAGGCCGTTACTAGAATACCTTTCTCTTTGTCTTTTATGGTTGCTGGCTTTTTCTTTTTCTATGAAGTTTCAAGATTGTGGAAAAGAGCACAAACAGTTGCACTTGATCAGGAGCTACTGAAGGATCAAATTTCTCTGATCATAAAACTACAACCTATAATTTGATTTTTGTATCTAACTTTCATTGTAGTGTTTTTGGAAAGTGATGACTGCAGAAGTAGATGACAGAGGTGAGAAAAATAAGCGATAAAATGACCAGGTAAAAGTTGTTCCAAAATTTATTTGGCAAAAAAATTAGTAAAAACAACGACGACAGAAAACTCCAACACATTAGCACCAGCAAAACTAAAGAAGAGTTAAAAATTAGATGCGCATTTTACTGAACTTTATGGCATTTTAATATTATCTCTGGGATTTGTGTCATTCTACCCGTTGTGCCTGCCAATAGTGAATAGTATTCCCAATTCTGACTATGCAAAGATCATGGCTCAGGCCCCCAAGAGCAAGCAATGCAAGAATGTTCCTTTCTAAAGGAAAAAGGCACACGTCTGTCTACCTGGCAATTTCTCCTTTCCTTTCCCCCATCCTCCACTCTCCACCAGGAGCTTTTGTACTCACAGGAAAACCTTAAAAAAAAAAAAAAAAAAAAAAAAGGAAAGAAAAAAAAAACAAACCCACCCCCTACAAATTTGACTGATATAGAGGTTTCAAAAGACACTGTTACTGTGAGTTTTGTGGAAAAACAGTGACTGTGCAGAGGAAAAGAAGATTACTAATGCCCTCCCTGAGGAGAAGAGTAATGGAGCCCAACCATTACCCATCCTTTTTGGCAGCCTCTCATCAGCCAATCAGCTTGTGCTCCTCTGGCATCACTCAGCACACTGGACCATCCACAGCCTGTCATCCTGTGCCGGGCCAGCGACCCAGAAGACACAGATAGGGAACAGGCTGGGAGTTGAGCTTGTTTTGGGGGTGGACCAAGTGGATATGGAAGGGAACCAGGACATTTCTGAGAAAAGAGAGAGTTGCACGAGTATGAAGGAGCTGCTTTCCTGGCAGGGAGGGAAGGGACATGGGTTATAACCCTGCCAGAAATCAGACAACTTCATCCTGCTCTAGGCTAAATTTTCAAACACTTTCTTATAGACTGCAGGACCAGAAATTCACTTTTCTTTATTGCGTTGTTTAAGTTAAATGCAATAGTTTTCATAATGCATTCATCTCAGAAGGTAGAACTTCAGGAAAACAGGTGTTCTGAAATGCACTGTAAGTCTGTGATTGCTCTTATCCTTTGATGTCAAGTCCTACCTCTGAACCACTTGGCTTCTCTCCCTGGTCTGCTTATAAGGAAGAAAGAACATTCCTCCTGAGGTGCTGAGGAAGATACTGTTTGAGTCACCTTTTCTCTCACTTTTGTCAGCACAAAGACTTATTTCTGGAATAGCACGTTAAAATGGATAGAAAACTCCATTTTAATTCTTTTTGGGCTCATCTCTCTCTTAGCTTCTATAAGCTGTAAATAATGTTTGTGAAGTTATTTTGGTTGGAACAGTTAAACTTGAATAAAAAAAGAGCAGTTATATAATTAAATACGATTGAGTTAGGGTGTTTTAAGTGCTTAACTATGATCCTAGTCTTCTTAACTCACCAGATACTTGCTCTTAACCACCTGAATCACAAGATAAGTGCATTACTTTCAACCTCAAAGCAGATATAAGGTCATGCAGGTAAAACACTAGAAAGAACTCTTAAAGTGACAAAAAGCCTATGAAAACATCATCCCAATCACATTATGTAAATGCAGCTACTGTAAGGCAAAAGTAAGCACTTTTAAAGTTAAACTTATTACCATCAGGTAAAATATGACAGCTGTAACTAGTGTGAATTCTTGCTCTGTAACAAATGCTCTGAGAGACCTTGTCCTCTGCTATGCAATTTTTTTTTTTTTATTTCTAAAAATGTAGTCAAATATAACCTTCTAAACATTGTGCTGAATCAGCTATTGGAAGTCAAATTCATCTGTGTTGATGGTATGAACAATTAATTCCTTAAACTTACCAGAAGAGGAATGTGTTCATCTTGGGTTTCCCAGTTCTGAGTTCTAGGTATCTTACTTCACAAAGGAGAAGAGCACACATGGTGCAGGGTATGGATGCCTTGGTACACTGGCATCTGGGTGGGGTGTGCTGCAGCTTCTTTTCAACCCCTGCTGTCAGGTTGTTTTCCCAGAAAAACCATGATGTTCAGCAATTTGGAATTTTAAGTGGTCCCCCCAAAGTGTACTTGAGTCTGCCTCTGCGGTTTGAGTACCAAGGCACAGTGTCACTCGTCTGGCAGATGATTTCCTCCACTCAGGAGCTGTGGGAGACACCAGTGAGTTCTGCCTGCTAAGGGGTGCCCTCACAAGCCATGGGATGTAAGAATGTAATGGATAAAATGGGGGAACCAGGTAAAACTGGTGGCTAAAGGCTGCCATGGCCACTTCAGCCCATGATGCACCTCCCATCTTGCCCAAGAGATGCTGCTGAACTTGGGCTTCAGGGAAGTCATGGGGGGTTGCCTTCAGCTTCTGGCCACCTCCTTCCCTCCAGCAGCTTTTGTGTGCATAACTGTACCTGTGGAGTGGGGCAAAAGTGCCCTGTTGCTTTTTCCTCTTCTGCGTGTTCCTGTACATGTTGCTCCAGAACCAACAAGATACTTCAGTGGAAATGAACTCTATAAACAGATAGGGAAGCATATTAGGCTCATTAAAAACATATAAGGAAGGATGCAGTTATAGTGGGAGTTTCCAGTTTTTCTGAGTTGTTTTGTATTCTGGATTTTGTTCTGCAGCCCTTGCTGTGGTGTCTCTATATCTTATAAAAGAGCCCTGTTAAATACCTGCTTAATTCTAAGGGTTCTACCCTTGTTAAAGGATGCTATTTTTTCTTCACAGTCTTAGCTTTTATGCTTTTACCTAAAATTCCTGACATTCATCCTGACTTTCATCTTCTATGTCTTTTAAAATAGCTGTGTCAGCTGCATCTCTGATGGGGAAACCTTGAATTCCTCTAAGGAGTTGTTACTGTGCTTGGAGAGGTTTCACTTGTGCATTTGCAGAAAGTGCTTGAAATACCAAAATACTTTGTCTCCAGCTATGAGACTGCTTGTATTTTCTCCAAGGCACAGCTCTTCGAAGGGGATTTTTGCCCCAGGAGGTCAGTGATTTTATATGAGTGGCCTGTCCTCTGCTGGGGTATTCTGGAACGGCATCTGCTGGGAAAGGAGTGCCATTGCTCTTTTTCTTTCTTTTTACTCTTCCTGCTTCTTTTTCCTTCCTTCTTGTTTGTTTGTTTGTTTTTAATACATAACAGGTTAAGAGCTAACAGATGTTCCTGAAAGAGCAGGGAAACGCAGCCTTGCAAACTGCAGTGAATTTTACTCATTTAATCTTCCCCAGTCCCATGGACTGAATTAATCAACTTTTTTGATCAGGAGATAGCTATATGTGGGATAGATTTGGCTCCTCATATCAAAGTATCCCTTTGATGCCCTCCCTATGGCCTGTGTGCTTCCTTTGCTTTGGTCCCACTCCATGGTTTTTCCTCTACTGAATACACAGGCTGAATGGGAACAGCTTGTAACACCTGGTGCCTGCTTATCTATAAGTGATAAGCAGAATCACGGCAGTACAGTGATATACAGAGGTAAGAATAACTTTTCTTTCCCTCTTGCACTCACATAGGTGCCCATCAGGTCCGTCGCCTCCCCTCTGGTAGGGCTGTCTATTATCTGGTGTGGGAGGTTATCCTCCGTGCACTCCAGGAGTCTCCTGGATTGCCTGCAGCTCACTGTGCTGCTTTCCCAGAAGATGTTGAGGTGGCAGAGGCGTCTCGGCAGGACAAGTGTCTGTGAGTGTGATGCCTCCTGTAGCTGGAGCAAGAGGGCTTTGTCAAGGGACTCCCTTCATTGGACCTGTAGTAGGCACCAACCACAAGGTCCCTTGGCTTGGTCTCTCATTCTTACCCTCAAGCTTTCAACCTGCTTGTGGCCATTCTTTAGAGACAGCTTTACCCATCTCCTGATGTAGAGGGCAACCCCTTGGCCTCTCCTTTCTTCCCTGTCTCTTCCTTGCAACTGTCAATAGCTGTACCCCAGTCATGTCATTCCTCCCACCGAGTTTCAGTCATGTCAACTGGGTCACAGCTTTCCAGCAGCACAGTGGCTTCCAGCTCCTCTGCTGTAGAGGCACCTCATCTGGGACGTGTGAAGTATTTCACTGGTGTTTCCCTCTTGGCTCCAGTTCCTCAGGAGCCCCTGGCTCATTGCTGTAGGATTCCAAGTGTGCTCAGGCATAGCCAGTGTGACTTGGAGCCACCAGCTGAGGGCCCTCACTTGCATCCTGTCCCTCTAACCTTGGAGGGTTGTCCCATGGCTTGTCACAGGCAATCCTGATATTATCCCCTCTCCCTTCAACTCTAGTTTAAAACTCTGTCAATCAGCCCTTGCTGGCTCATGAGTAAGGACCATCTTCCTCCTTTGAGAAAGGTGAATTCCATCTGATGCCAGCAATGAGATGAAATTATGGGGCAGCTTCTCCTTTCCCTTCTGGCCTCTGCTGATCTATGGTCAGCTTTGGACAGGTTAATTTGAGGCAAGTGACTCTATGATTGAATGAGAAGTGGTGGCAACATTCTCAAAGAAATCAAAGAACAACATTCAGATCTGCAGTCATACAAAAAGGCCTTTGAATCTGGCATATTCATCAGCAAAGGAGTTTTTCATTTACAACTTAGAGCTTGGCTACCTGCTTTAAAACTGGTGTTAAAAATGCTGGTAATGTAAATTTTCAATAACTCCATAGAGAAAAAAAATCAACTAATTTCTTATGATGAAATATAACATATTAAACCTTCCTAAGTTATTTAATGTCATAAATGTGTAATGACAAAAAGCAGGCACAAAAGGATGCAGCTTCTGAGGTAGCTGTTTCTTTTAAAGTAAGACTCCAAAAATCAGGTGGTATCTGTGAAAAACCATGTACAAAATAATGCAGAGATAGGAAATCGTATTGTCTGCTTTAGGGGTTTAGAAGAAAAAAGCACAGATCTGAGACTGAGGAAAACTTCTTGATATATTTGATTCTCACTTGGAGGAAAAGAAGGTAAATGCTAAGGTTTGTAATAAAATAGGTACCTTTGGAGGCTTTTCACGTAACTAGTGCAACTGTTTAAAGGTGTTCAGGCATCCAAGGGAAGAAGAAACCCAGATTTTACTCCCTTTCCTTTATTTCTATCTTTCCTTATGTGTTGTTTGCTCCCTGTTGATGTACTAAAGATGTTTCCTATTCATGAGCTCCATTATGAAGCATCACATAAGAGCATCAGCTGAAGACAAGCTGCCTATACTGACCAGAGGATTAGCTTTCCTCTTGGGAATTGTCTCTGGCTCCTATAGCAGGCACTTCTAATTCCTTACAGTTTAAAGGCTGATACTTTAAAAATTTACTTTAAAAATTGCTTGGGACTTGGAAGTTTTCCTCTCCCATCAGTCTGCTCATTCCCCGCATTAGCCAACTGGTTGATGAGAAACAAGGATAAACCACAAAGGAATTGACTATTTGGGGTTTGTTTTTTTCCTTCAGTAACAGACTTTCAAACCCCCTCTCTCATTCTGCAGAGATATAAAACTACTTAGGAATTAACTCTTCATAGTCTTGTAGCAAAGAGCCTGTCACTGTATCCATGGATATATGCCCTAGACTCGTGGAAATGATGTAAAGATTTCATGCTCTCTACTGACTAGGCAAATAATTAAAAGGATGCTTAAAAACCGGAATTCATACAATAAATCTGAAATATTACAGTGGATGTTGCTTCAGAGTTTAGTTTTAGGATGTCCTAGCACAGAGCCAGCTGGAATAGCTGTAGTCTTATTACTGAAGGCTGGGGAATGGCTTTTAGTGAGTAGATCTGGAAGAGTTAATAGAAAAAAGTATCCCATGGATACCCAGATTAATAGAAACAGAATTATTTGTTTGCTACTGATTTTGTGATAACTACACAGAGCGTTTTTTATGTCAAGTGAACTCTGTACCAGGATATTTTCAGTACACAGTCTGAGACACTTCAAGCAGTAGTTTACAACTGCTTCTGAAATTTTAAGAAGTAAAGAAAAAAGTCACATTGCATACAAAAACTGAGCTTATGACCAATTAAAAATATAATAATGTGACCAAACTTTTAAGCCTTTCTAGTGCATATTGATTAAAAGAGATGGATGGTACAGTTAAAAATGCAATGCAAAATGAAAATAAAATTGACTACTTCAAATTACCTTGTGCTACTTTCTACAATTTACCTAAGTAGCTCAACATGAAGAAATTGAAGCGTTTTGTCATTTTGTGCAAAGCCTCTAGAACAAAGGAAAATGAATTGTTAACTATTGAATTGTGCAGTTGACTGCTTTGCTGATTCTAAACTTGAATTGATGGATCTAATGATTTATATTAATAACTCTGAGGAAGCGGTGTGGTAAATTTTAATATCCCAATAATAACTCGGTAGAGAGAAATTGCTTCACTAAATCCTAAACTGTGTTTAAAATTACTGTGTTTTTATGTATGTAGTTACGGGGAGGGGGGATGTACACACAAACACACACACATATATACATGTTTTAATTAGACATTCAACCAAAAGAGAGGGTTTCTGCTCAAAAGCTTGCTCCTTGTTACTTACAATTGGTTTAAGAAATGTGATTGCCTTTCTGTATAACCCTTTCCTCAAGTCAATCAATCAGGCACTATCTGGGGGATCATAATGTCGCTAAATATTTTCCACAATTGTTCTGTGTGATGACTGATATGTCTCTTACAAGAGTTAAGGCAGGGGGCGGATGAGGAGCTGGAACCCGTTTGCCCAAATGTGCTGACGCTGCCTCATCTCAGCTGCTGTTGGAGGCTCTTTGGAGACGTGGCTAAAGAACTGAATTGGATTTGTCTTATCTACACTGATTCATTTGCCTCCCCCAGCAAAGGGGAAATATCCATCACAGTTTGCAACCAGACACCCTGTTCACAAATTTCCATGGCAGCCACAGTAGCCATGTTAAAATATTGTGGCTTTGGTTTGGGTTTTTCCTGGAAAACCTCTTTTGGCATTTTACAAATGATCAGAGTAAGAGTGGGTGTTTTAGCAGAGAACCACAATAAAACACAAGTCTGGCTAAGGATTAGTAATCAACAAGAAAGCCAGTGGTGGGGCTCGGAGCGTTCTTGCGAGTGACTGAGGAGTCACGTGCCTCCAGAGCAGGCTTTGCATCCATATGACAAAACCCATCATGAGCCAGGAATTCAGGACGCTTTCATTATAATTCAAACAAGCCTGGTAAGCTTCCTCTGCTTTTTTAAAGATGTCATGCAAATATCTTTTCAATATCTCGCTGCTGACCCTCAGGCCTAAATTCTTGGATCTAGTTTAGCCATTGTGTGTCTTAAGCAATAACTTCAGTTTATTTGTATTTCTGTGCTTACTAATAGCTAGTGCCATAATATTTATGGGCATCTTTTTCATCAGATTCACATGGCTTTACCCAGAGGTGTGAAGAGAAACATGGCTACGGGGAGTGCAAACTGCTCCTTGAACTGCTGTTCCCTCTTTTATCTGTCCATTCTTGCCTCTGTTTTTCACCAGTGTCTTTTGTTTTCCAGTGGAACTGTCTTTGAGCTGCATGTTCTATCGAATAGGTGCTTTTCTGTTTAACTAATAATCAACCCATTTTTGTTGAGGCTGTGCAATCAGAGAACTAGATCCTTTAAGTCTGCTATAAAAGTCCCTTTCTGTACCAAAATCATGGGTACTGGGAAATTGCATAATCCTCAAGAGATCTCAGCAAGCCTGCAAAACAATCTGCCACCTCACAGCTCTACTTGAGCTCTCCACCTTGAGCTCTACTAAGGACTGGCTTCAGTGCCAAAGCATGAGATGAAAAATTTTAACCACAATGGAACGTCCTTCCTTTGCATTTCATTATATGGTCTATTATACTTGTTTATTTTTATGAGAAATCAACAATTTCTCATTTGCTTCTTCTGTTCCATGCAGAACTTTAGATAATTTATAATATTCTTTCTTTTCTATGGTAAATAGCTCTGCTTTGTCAGTTCTTCAACCCTGTACCATTTTTGTTTCCCTTCTCTAGGGCTACTTTGTGAGGAGTTCCTTTCTCTGAAGATGGAATAAACAACAATATTCTGCAAATGTCTACAATATTTCAGGCAAGGCAACATATTGATTATACAGCTGTAGATAAACTATAGTTGTCTTATATTTACTCACACTCACACCAGTATTTGGAAGTTACAAAAACACCTGCACGTTCAAGAGAAGTTTTTAGTTCAGCTATTTGCAGTGGCATTCTCTTTAAATTGTAACCATTTTTTTTAAAGAATAAGAAACATGAAACCCTGCAAGCTTTGCAGGTAATTCAGGTGTTCCTCCTGGCTGACTGTGTGTTCAGTACTCCCAGTTGAACAGTTTGCTCTACACGTCTGTCCGACTGGAAGGCAGAATAAAAGCATTTTTCCCAAAGCATTTCCAGTCTAGCTTTGGCCAAACCTCAGGAGAACTGTGGCTCTTAAGAGCAACACTAAATTATTTGACTTTGGGGGGTTCTGGCTGCTCCTGTGACATGGCAGTTTCTTGCATCTCAGAAGAAATTTGCACAGGTTAAATTTGCCGAAACAATGTGTTATTAATTTTTTTTAAATCGTGTAATAGTTTTAAATACTGCACTTGAGTTTACTGGGCTGATAATGAGAATACTAAATCCTTTCATCAGTGACATCCCTCAAATGTAATTTAACAGTGGATAAGATCCCAAAGTTTCTCAAGGGTGAGATTGTGCCACAGAAACTTTGATTTTCTTTATAAGATCTTAAATCTACCTTTCCTTACAGGGTAAAAGTCTGACATTATCTTTACTGCTGCCCAGTGGTGTAGCATACACCCTGTGTATACACCACCACCTGAGATACTGCCTGCTGCATGCTCAGCCTTCAGGAACTAAGCTTGAATAAATTTACTTTCCATCTCCTATATGCATGAATGTAGGAGCAGCATAAAGTGTATTTAAAGCTAAAGAGGGGAAAAAAAAAAAGTTTCGCAGCTTAAATAAACAGAATTTTTTCACTTGGCTGACACTCAGTGACAACTTTCAGAAGTGGCTGAGAACCTTCCAAAATGTCCTTTCCTGGCTGTAGCACTGAGTCTGTGGGATCTTGATTTTGGGGTGAGGGTGGGGTATGGCCACTGTTGCAGTGTGATAGCATCATCATCCATGTGCCTGTGTAAAATTTCTAACACCACCAAATCCGCTGGAGGTGGGGGGAGCACAAAATCTTGCTTCTAGTTTTCTGCTAGGGAGGACTGTATCAATATCCAGAGATGCAAACGCTTTTTCACTAAACTCTTTATTTGTGCCTATAATACTGACAGAGCCAAGTGCAGAGATTTTATAGCGTAAAGAGGCTTTCTTCTTTCAAAGGATGAAATAACAGTACGAAGTGTGAAGTATAGTAAAGGTTCAGAAAAGTCACAGTGCTGGTTGTAGAGATCAAATCTTGTGTGCAATTCTGATCTTGAACAAAGATGCACAAAGCCATGAGCAAATACTATTTAAACCTGGCAAAATATCACTAAAGACATAATATTCCAAAGGCAGTGTTATTGAAATCCTTTGAAACTGAATTAAAAGATCATATAGATTTACAAAGACTGTGTGGATCAGGCCCCAAGAGAAGTCAACTCTTCACTGTAAGTTCCAGTGGCCTTTGCCCTTTTGCATTAAGCAGGAGCTTCTTCCAAAAATAATTTCCTGAATGCAAATGACCTGTTATAGCACTTATTACTTGAGGTGTAATGTTCGAACCCTTAAATTAGTTGACGAACACATATGAAACTTGCAACTTCTAATAATAGTGAGGCAAGTCTCCCATATGTTGTTACAAATTTCACTCCAAGATGATTAACGTGGCTCACAGGCTACTCTTGTAAGATGATAGAAGAGATATTTTTGCTGCCTCTCCTGAGAGGGGGCTAGTGTTTCAAATTATTTCCAAACAAGCTTCTTCCAAGTGAGAGATGGTTCTCATTTTTTTGTCACCTTAATAAAAAGGTGATGAACGCTCTCTTCTTAACTGTGCCCTTATATGAGCATCAAACAAATATCATGACAGTATGATAGGATAACTGTGTGTGCTATCCATGAAATAATACGTTATATTCACAAATACAAGTCATTAATTTATTGTAGCTGTCATGTTTGAAATTGGGTGCTTGTTTTGTGAGCATGCAGGGAATCTCAGAAGTAAATTCAACAGATACATCTTCATTCAAAGTTATTTTTACTTACAGTAGGTCTCTATCTAGTATATTTTAAATCAATTCTGTCCAAAGACTTAAAAAAAAAAAAATGAACTTCTTTATTAATTAAAATCAAGCCAGTAGTAAATTGGGCAGCAAGTTGTTCACAGACATAAACAAGAGGTATTGGCCTAGGATTTTTTTTTTTTTTTAATAGAAAAATGTGACTGATGAAGCTCAAAGGATCAGTTCAGGCACTGAAAAAGGTTATTTGGTTTCAGAATCTTAAAACTTGGGTCGTGGTTCTAGTGAAATAATTGATAATTCTGTCACGCAAACGTGAGTTCATCTCTTGATTATATGAAATCTTGCTCTGGGAAGTGACTATGACAAACTGAAGGGGCAGTTTTCTGGTTCTGTTCTCTAAGTTGCTTGGGTGACCTTGGACAAAATCAATGTTTCCCACCTGACACCAATAGGAGTGAGAGTTGAACAGAGGCCTTATTCCTTCTCGCACTCCCAGCAGCTCTGCCTGCCTGGTTGTTGGCTGTGCCTGCACCCACAAAGCCACGCTCTGCTAAGGCACCAGAGCCAACTCCAAGGGAGGTGACACATCCCTGCTGTCACTGCAACACAGAGCCACAGGGCACAGAATAATTACATGTGTCCAGTGCAGCACCCCGGCTTGTGCAGCGCCAGCTCCCTTCGCTCTGCACCGCCTTTTATTGCGCACACACGTTGAGCCTACGCATTTTCCAAACTTCCACGCCCGTTCCCCCTCGTTGTCCCTCAGTTCCCCACTGTTAAAAGGTAAATCTAGTTGTCCACTTGGAGGACAGTTGTGAGAACAGAATGTGTGGATTCCAAGAGACTGCCCTGATGAGCCCCTGCACGCATGAAGGCAGATGGGTAAGGAGGGGGCAAGTGATACAGCTTGCAGGCGTTAAGCAGTTATTTATTTACTGGTAGTATGTGATGCTGTTCATAGCTGAGATAGATAAAAACACTGAATATTCTTGTTTGGCTGAAACTATTCATCCTGATTCATCCTCTCTGATTCAGAAGAACTGAGGCTTGAAATGCCTGTCTGTCTGTGGGTACTGTTGACGCTGGCTGAAAAGAATTTGTCAGACTGTGTGTGTTTTTGAGCTCTTGGCTGTGCCACTGAACTCCTTTAGTTCAATAAATGCAGGCTTGTTTTGAAGCTAAGTGACACAAGTTTTGCTGTGGAAACTGCATCCAGTTGTTGGCCTCTCATCACAGAGCCTGTATTTGAGTAAATTTTTCCAGCTAGTCAGAGGTCATGCCACGTACAAGTAGGGTCTTGAACTCCAAACTGTGTGAGATGAACAATGTTTAATTCAGGCACCCAAACACAGACTTCTGACTTGAGGGCAAGGGGAGGAAAGGACAGCCAGAAAGAGCGTGAGAAGCTATTCACATTAGTAGGAGTGAAGTTCCAGTATTAAGCTGTAGGATTGTTGGCAGATCACCTGGGATAGGATGGCCTTCCTGGATTTATTTCTTTTTTGGTCCATTTGTCTCTCAGAGATTATACTACCTTTCTTCTGTTAACTACTTTATCAAAACATAACCACATAACATCATACTGAAACTCCCTTCAAGACACCTCTCAGGTTTATTAGCTATTGAATCATAATTTGGTACTCTAATAATCTACTCTGTGTGTGTCTGTGTGTATCTGTCCTTGTCAAAACTTGGGACTATATCCCAAACCAAAACGATGCAGGATGTCTGATGCTTCGTGGTGGATGTGCTCTACAACAGCCAAAGGTTGATCCAGGGTGGTTTAATTCTTACATACTAGTTTATGATGTTTTCTCATGTACATTTCTGCTTGGAAACAAGGACAGCATCAGTTAATACTGACCAAGATGTGCTCTTTTGTAAGCCAGAGCTTACTGGAAGATGGATGGAGACTGGAGCTACCACCATCAAACTTCCGGTGATTAATTTTGTAGCTTTAGGGTTGCTTTGGCAGACTTCTGTAAACATGTTTTTGCCTTAGATCCCATTTGTCTTGCAGTCTAAACCTTATTTGTCTTTGCCTAACCCAGTGCTCAGGCATCCCCTCTCAGTGCGTATTGGCAGTGCACTTCAGGATGTTTGTTTTTGCTCCAGCATCTGACCTGCCCCAAGCTCCAGCCCTAGCTTAGCTCGGCAGCCTCTCCCAGCCCCAAACCCACCAGTGCACCCACCACCTGTCAGAGGTGAACACTATATCTCAATTAACACTGACCACTAAAACCAAGGTATTAATCCTGGTGTTATCCTGTCCCAAAACTTACCCCACAAACCCTCTACTAGTTCAAATCATACGCTAGTGACATGCCAGCTCAATTTTTAATTTTTTTAGCAGTAGATCATAAGCTTCATTGGGTTGTTTAGAATCAGGCATATTATCAGATCAAATACTTTGAGCCTTTTTACTCATAAAAACTTCTCTACATGTGCTCAGAAATAGTTTTTCTACAAAGCCCTGCCTTAATGAAATAAATGTGTAGCAAGCTTATGCCATCTAACTCCATTTTCCAACTGAACTGTTCTTCCCAATGCTATATCTAATGTAGGAATAGATATAATAAAATTAATTAGAAATTGGGAAAAATGAGACTTGAAAGTAGAACTCTAGTCCGAAAAGGCTCCTGAAACACACTCTCATGCTCTCTCAGTGTACAGTAACTGTTACAGACCATCCATAACTAACATTTATTTCAGTGAATTGTTCTGCGATGTTGATTATGTCCTCAAGACAGTTTTCTCCCTCAGGATAAAGTACTTGTTCAATGTTAAAAGTTATTTTTCTTCTCTTGAAATCAAATTGCAAAGTCATGGGTATCAGGGTCTACCTATAGAATAAATATTTGCTTCTTTGCTATTATGTGGTCCTACATAATATTTCTATTTACAACCTCCAAAAAAGGTTATTGCATCTTGCTGTTTGATTTATATATTGTCATAAATTTCACTGTGTACAAGAGTTCTGATTTGAAGATGGTGCAGCTGAAAATCTCATGATACAGTCAGTGGAAAGGATGTCTAATATTGAATGGTATCTCAGATAAAATAATTAGATCATTTGGGTGTTGAATAATGTCTCTGGGTATCAAAATATTTATTATTTGAGGTAATCATGATGACATTGTTGGTAAATTAGGCTCTTCTGAAAATTAATTTCAAATTTATCTTCTCATTTCAGTGACAGCTGAGGTCATTTTGTGACTTTATAAAAGAATTTATTTGCCATTTGTGCTGCAAAAAGTGATGTTGGTGTATGAGAAAAAGTACAGAGGGCTTGATCTCAGCCAGCAAGGCAATTTGAGGAAATGGAATTCTTCAGCAGCAGCAACAGCTCTGATTCAGTCACCCATAAATCTCCCCAAGGGATGTGTATCCTCAGCATCTGTATCCTTCAGTCCCCTGTCTTTGCTTTAATGTAGCCTCTGAGGGAGTCACTACACCAGCTTCCTTCTAAGGCATCTTCTGGCTCATTTCCTACTTGAAAATCCATTTGCTTTGTGCTCAAAGGGAGCCAGTTTTATTGCTCACCTCATTAGTGCCCTGACCAGTTCAGCCTGCAGCACAGGGAGAGGCTTTGGTGGTCTCTCCATGGGCTGCCTGTAATCTCCCTAAAGTGAGGGGGGTGCATGCCTGCCCTCAGGGAAGATTGAAAGAAGTGGGCCAGGCTCTTAAAATAGCAAGAGCCATTACTGTTGCTCTCGTGGCAACAGGAGTTCACCCTGTCACATGTTTGTGCTGTTTTCCTTCTCCAAGTGAAGAAACTGATCTTAGAGAGAAAGGTGGTTTGCGGAGTTCCTACAGGTACCAGGAAAAACTCTGCGTTTCACACCCATTCTTATCCTTGTCCATAAAAACACATGAAGGGCGTGTTTCAGGGAACATATTAGTTCTTAGGGGCAGGATGATTTACTCTGAATTTAGCTTGAGATGCCCTCCTGTCTCCTGCTAGATCTGGAGGAGGTAGGAGGAAGGAGAGAAGACTTGTAGATGGAAATAAAGACAGGTGAAGCCAAAGCTAAGTGTGAAAGCAAGGCGGGGGAGGATAAGAAGGGAGAAGTTTTTGCACATAATGATGTTGATCTCAGTGTGAAAAATTGAAAGTACAGATGTTGGTACAGCATTTCTCTGAAACATGTGACTTCTCCCCATGAAGTACATTAATGTCCACAGATGTTACAAGATTGGGAGGAGCAGGGTCGTAGTGTGTCCCTGCTCTGCAAATCCACACCTCATCTACAGTGATATGTGTCTTTATCTGTGCTGGGAGGCAATTTCATGTTCAATAATTAATTTCAGTATTTTTTTTTGGAGTGGGAACCCTGAGAGTGATTTTTATTTCAGAGAAGGAAATGTTATGGGACAATTGGGTCCTTAAGTTCTTCATTTCTCATTATTATTTCCTTTTGTGTGGAATTTTTTGTACAGCTCCTGCTTTATTGCTGCCCTTGGGGCTCTTTGTTTTAGGCATGCCAGTGACCATATTTCAGTGTGATTTCTTGCTGTCTTCCCAGATAATATTTGGCTGTCACAAAGCTATAATTTTCAGTGTAGAAAGAAGATTACTTCGTTTGCAGCCTCATGTCGCAGGGAAGCCTGATGTTGATTGCAGTGCACATCCCAAAGTATGAGTTTATTCTGGGAGAGATCTAAATGCAAAGCATTTACCCGCTTTTTCTCAGTCCAGCTTCTCAGCTGACTGTAATTCTGGTGGGCGACTTTTCAGTCACAAATCTCTTTCCATCCTCTTTGCAATATTCTAATGCCTCATGTTTGGTTAATCCCCTCGCTGTGCTGCTTCCCGGTGTTTCCAGGGCTGTGGATTTCACGTCTGCCCAGGCTTCATGCTTTAGTGCTGGTAGATAGGGATAAAAAAATAAAGAAAAGAGGACTTGCATATAAATTAGGAATATTTCTCTGGCTGGTATATGCCTTATTTGAAAAAAAGGAAATAATACTTGGTTTTTGGTTTTGTGGTTTGTTGTTTTTTTCCCAACACTGCACAGGGGGTAAGGACAGTCTTGGCTCTCAAGGAGGTAAGTGCCTCACTGCACAGGCTGGTGCAAACCACACCAGGGCTGCTGCTGGGCCGTGGGGTGGCAGAAGCCACGTGTGTCCATGTGGCCTCTCAGAGCCAACATATGTTCAGACTCACTGCTGCCCTTCTGCCAAACTCAATTGTCAGATTCATATACAAACTGAAGCAAAAGCCTGAGCTGCCTCTTCCCCAGAGCTCTGGGGAGATTTTATTGCTGCTGTTTCATTTTTCCTTCCTGATGAAGGTGCAGTGCTGCTTTGGCGATTTAGTGCTCGGCCTCTGTAAACACCATGGAAGAAACCACTGTTTGGAAAGATTTCTTTAGAACAAAAACCCCCAAGTCATTGCTGTGGCACTGAGATCAGCCCTAGACCTGAGGCCAGTGTTGGGAAACAGGGTGTACCCCTCTGTTAGCACAGAGCCCAGGTTGGGGCTCAGCCAAACTTCCTTAGTTGTAATGTTCAACCTCCTCCTGCTGGAAGAAATTCCACTCTTCCGGAAAATAGTCATCTCAAATGATAATTAATGCTCAGAATTCTTTTTAAAGATTTCTTGACTGCTTCTGAATTCCTTGGGTGTCTTTACTCTGTGGTTACTCGGAGGCACTGACCTCACTGCCCTTGGGGAGCAGGGGTAGTTCAGAGGATCCCAGGGAATCAGCATCACTTGCAGGACACAAAACCTGAAAAGGCCCAAGAGCACAAATTTTGTTTTAAATATTGCTAAAATTGCCCAAATAGACTTGCACTACAAACTTTCTATTAATTCGGACTTAATGGCTAACACATAATTGAAACAAAAACATCTAACAACTATTACATTCAGTTGGATAAGCATTTGTGCTGTATAGAAATGTGGAATTTATTTTCCCTGTCCTGTTGATGATCTTAGAAGTCTTTTCCAACCTAAATGATTCTATGATTCTATTTTCTTCTTTTTTATTTTGCTGGTAAATATAGTTGCTCTGTGGGAGAAAAGAATTAATACCCACATATTCCATATAATTTATTTGAGCAGAGTGCCTTTAGAGTGTAACATTGCCATAATTATCTTTTTAGCACATTTTTAAGCATTAAATTTTGAGCAGTAAATGGTGCTGTTTCTTTATGGAAAATTTTGCAACTATGGTGGCTAAGTAGCTCCAAATGTCTTTGCACAAGTGTTGGTGACTGGATGAAATTAATTACTACAACTCAGCCCCTACCCAATGAAGTACTGCCAGACACACTGAAGCGTAAGTACATGAGGGAAACTGAGCATGTTCTTCAAGTGGTGCTGCTAAACAGGGTATTTTACCTTTTTTTTTAAAAAAAAACAAGTCTTTCCTCAAATATCTCATTGTTATAATCACAAAGTGCTGGGGATTCTTTAATGGCTACGGAGTTCAGTGAATACACAAATTTTGTGTTTCTCCTTTGAGGTATAGCAGTATATGCCATCCAAGTAACAACAACAACAAAAAGTACTAGCAGTGGGTTAAACATTGTATTTTAAACATTCAGGATCTCTTCATACAAGAAGGTGGAATTGGGCTTTAAATTTATACTCTAAACTGAAAGTTAAAAATCCTCAAGCCCTTTTTTGAGAGCAGGAAGATGAGATATTCCAAAAATAATCATGATCTAGAAATCAATGTTGTGCCCTAAGGTTTGGAGCAGTCATGCAGTCCCCACTGTCATGTACTTCTGGTAGCAACAGAGATGAAAACTAGGGCAGCCCTGAGTGACTTCCATGGCATGTGCTTGGGCATTCTGTAATCATACTTGTCCTTACTTTTAATCAACCTGGCTGCTAACATCAAGGAAATGTTTTAAGAAAATACGAGCTCTGAGAAAAGCCTCTGGGAAATCTCAGTTGTGCACAGAATACGAGAGCAGTGCATGATGAAACAAGAATTAGGTAAAAAGGAGAAAAATCCATAGCTGAGGAAAGGAACATCTTTCCCATCAACGAAGTGTTTGAAAATAGAGCCCTTATTTAAGCAGCTGTTGCTTAGTCCATAAAGCTGTTTGTTGCAGTGACACTGTGACCTCCTTTGCATCATGGATTTGATTATGAAACTCTCTCAAAGTACCCTATTGCAAGGTGGTCATGATATGTCAGGTAAAACTTCAAGGATTTTGGGTTATCAGGAGATTTTAGTCAGCAACAACAATCTTTGGGGCTTTCTAGCTCTTTAGTCTCCATATTGATTCTTCTCAGACTGTGTAACGTTTTCCAGCCCAGACACAGTTAGTGGATTACTGCTCGTATAAATAGATTTTGTAAAGTCACCACGTGATCGTGGGCATGCCGGGGGCAGCTACCGGGGCAGAGAATATTTGTCCTGGCTCCCCTTTTCCTCTTCTGCTGAATTAGAGATACATATCTCAGTAAAGCCCTCCCTAATACTGGTGTATGCATGTCGAGTTAAAAGGTTAATTGAGAAACAGAGTGAGGATGAAGTGGTTCAGCCAGTGACCACTGACTGGCCACGGAGTTGTCAGTTGGATTTGGACAGATCCATGGAGTTTTGTAGCCCTTTTTATTAAATGCCACATCCCATGTCAGTGGGTTTGTAAACTAACTTAAGAAATGCTTGGGAAAAACAATTTTATTTTCCCTGCTTTCTGAGAGAAAGGCAGGGAGACTGTGACCCTGTGTTTGTGGGTGTGTAGGACTCATGGACTGGCTGTTCGGGCAGCACCTTGCTGAAACCACGTCGTGTGCTACTTGCTGCTGCCCACCTGGCCAACCACACATCACAGGTCTGAGGATGTGGAAGAAAGCTGGGCTTTCTTTAAATTGGGCACAGGTGAAATGGGAGGAAGCTGAGCAGAAGAGCATATGAGTACAGAAATGAAAGTTGGATACTGTGGGTTTATAGGACATAGAGGAGGAACTGAAGGCTTGAAGGGGGCGTTGAAGACATGGAGGAACTGTGAAGGGTAGCAGGTGGAAGGAAGAGGATAGGAACCGTGAAATTCTATCAGAGGGAGGGAGAAACCAGATTTCATTTATTCTGTTACCCTTAGACAAACTTGTTAAAACTTTGCCTTCTGGCGCAGAGGTTAAGTGGCACATTTTAACCTGAAAGTAGTATGTTAGCAATTTCTTACCCAAGTTCCTCTGAAGCTTCAGCAAAGCTATCGTCCAGTCTGGCTACCATTCCAGCATTGCCAATACTAACACCATTCAGTGATTTCTGTGGTTCAGTTTGCACCATTTTCCCCCACTGCAAATGTGTTGATGCAGCATCCGTCTTATCAGAAAGTGCTTTTTTTGCTCTGGGGACATCCAAGCAGTTGTCCCCAGCAAGGTAAAACTGTGCACACAGAGCAGGGCATGCCAAGTATTTAGAGTATATTATAGGAAGATCTAGCAGACTCTAAAAAGTAAATAATAAAAATAGCTAATAGAGTAAATATCAGATCTTTTGACAACAAAGAATCAGACTTGATTCAAAACAATTTTCTCTGGAGGGAGAGTGCCTTCCTTAGCCCTATAGGAAAATGCTTTCGGCCACTGACATTGGGGAAGGGGGGTGCAAGAGGCAGCATGATTTGGGAAGTCCCAGGAAAGGCTTTGATGGCTGTCTCCCCCCAGACCAATCCGTGCACAGCAAAGGTTCCTGCACCCTGAAAGGGGGTGGAGGACCTTGAGGGCCCCACAGCCCCACTCTCTGGGCAACTGCTGCATCTCTGAGGTTCTGTGCTGGGGCTGAGGCACCTCAGATTTGGGCACTGTAGTTTTCAACATCACAGCACCCACGTCTGGCCCCAGCCCTGCACATGGAAATGCTTTACGAGCTAAATATTTCATCTCCTGCCTGGCCTGTGCCTGGCAGTAGTCATTTCAAATGGATACTCGGCATTTAAAAAGACTGACTGCTTTGCTGGAGCCCAGCATAATCAGCTGTCTCACAAACTCCACAGCTAATAAAATATTAAATCTGTTTTGGCACCCAGAAATAAACACTGGCTCAAAATTCTCACCATATGTATCTCCCTGTCCCCCCATCTCCACATTACACTGAGGTGCTGCTGCTCAGAGACAAGGCTTGTTGTCAGGTTGTGACACAGGAGGGTGGTGCACCTGTACCAGAGTATTCTTTGTTGGAATGCAATGAAGTGATCCAGTTGGACACCAGCAGTGTGCTTGCAGCAGGTGGAATATCTGCCCCATGGCTTAAAGTAGCTTGGGGGGAGCTGCACTCACTTAAGAGCTGAAGTTAAAAGTGGAGCTTTGCATTAGAAACCAGGCTAGAATAATAAAGAGCCATAAACCACTACAAAGATATTCCTAATTTAGTTACAAAATTCTTGTTTAAAAACTGTTTTAAAACTTGTTTAAAAATCACTGTTGTAATAATACTGCTGTGTTACTGCAAGGTAAGTGTGCCTTTCCGGTACTCTGTCTCGTTTTAATTCTCAGGGCTAAATAGGAGCTTATTTGACTTTCTCCTTCAGCCACCTACAGGTGAACTAAAACACTAATAAAACACGTGGCCAAAATCTACCCAGGTCAGCAAGTCCCAAGTCAAAGCTCCTTGAAATCAAAGGGGACAGTGCCACCAGGTTTAATAGGCTTTGGGTTGAGCTCCTCAGACCTGCTCCTGCAAACACTTGCACGCGTGTGCTTAGATCCCAAGGGGCTTAATCCTGGCTGGGGAACTCTTAATGTAAAAATCCCACGTGTGAGGAATCTGGAGCTGATATGCACCTGAAGTTGCCTGCCCTGGGAACTGCTGCTGGCGGGGAGCATCAAGCCTTGTCCCCCTGTTGCACCCCAACACCAGAAACTCTCCCTTCACTCTCTAAGGGAGTGTGATTCCCGTTAGAGCTGCATGAAATGATGCAGCAAACACAATGTGTACAAACCCTGTGCATAGCACTTGTCAGCAGAATGCTCTCTCTGGGCCCTAAAGGCAGCAATTAGTAAAATGTGTGGAGTTTTAATTCACCAGTGCACTGTTTACAAGTACCGAGTGTGATGTTGTGTGCTGTTGAAAAGCCATCACAACAGCTGTAAGCAGCGATCCTTTTGTACCAGGAACTGCTGGATTTTGTTTGTGGAGGGGTACAGGGGTGGCTGCCTGCTCCCTGCCCCCAGCTCTCTGGGCTGGGGAGGAGAGCTTGGGGTTTGCCAGGCACTAGAAACCAGAGGGACATGGTTCCTATTTTTCTGTACCTGTATAGCCCCTGGCTCTCCTGGCCCTGTGCAGTCCCTCTGGGACATGATCACAGCACTGCAATGGACGATCTGTGACCCGTCAACTGCATTTACAGTGGCATTTTTCTTGACTGATGTTACCAGTGTAGTGGGGTTTTCTTGGCTTGGAAAACGCCACAAGAAATTCTTCAGCTGGCCAATGGCTAACTGGAAATAACATTAGAAACCTACTTGACAATGAGAATTAGGGTTGACAATTACAAATCTGCTTGGCAATAATCACTGAGGTGCTGAAGCGTGCCCAGACAGGGGCAACAGAACTGTTGAAGGGTCTAGAAAGTAAGTCATATGAGCAATGCTGAGGGAGCTGGAGTTGTTTACTCTGGAGAAAAGGAGGCTCAGGGGAGACCACCTGTAAAGACATTTGTAGCAGGATGGGTTGGTCTCTTCCCCCAAGTGACAGCAACAGGACAAGAGGAAATGGCCTCAAGTAGTGCCAGGGGAGGTTTAGTTTGGATATTATTTTAGCTTGCTCAGCTCCTTCATTCTGGGAGCTTTCTTTTGGGGTGCGGATGTTTCTTAAAAAGTTTTGGTATAATTAATATTTTTCTGTGGTTGTACATTATGTGATGCTGCCTGACAGGGTCAAATCAGAGAAGCATCACCCAGGCCTCGCCCCCAGCCTTTCCCACTGTTTCCTTCACTTTAGCATTCACCAGTCCTTACGTGCTCACCACGCCGTGGCACCTCAGTGCTGGCACGGGGCTGAGTGGAACATGGGATTGCAGTGGCCCTAAGCTCTTATATGGCAACTCCATCCTTTGAACAGGCTTCCCCACGTTTCACAGAACCACAGAATCCTTAGGGATGGAAGGCATCTCTGGAGATCATCCAGTCCAACCCCCCTACCAAGGCAAGGTCACCTGGAGCAGGTGACACAGAACATGTCCAGGTGGGTTTTGAATGTCTCCAGAGAGGGAGACTCCAGACCCTTCCCGGGCAGCCCGTTCCATTGCTCTGCCGCCCTCAATGTAAAGTTCTTCCTCATGTTGAGGTGAAACTTCTGGTTTAGTTTATGGCCATTGCTCCTCATCCTGTCGCTGGGCACCACAAAAAAGAGTCTGGCACCATCCTCTTGGCAACCAACCTTGAGATATTTATATGCATTAATGAGATCCCCTCTCAGCCTTCTCTTCTCTAGACTGAACAGGCCCAGCTCTCGGAGTCTCTCCTCACAAGAGAGATGCTCCAGACCCTTCATCATCTTTGTGGCATCTTCCGGACCCTCTCCAGTAGCTCCTTGTCTTTCCTGTACTGAGGAGCCCAGAACTGGAAAGAGAACTCCATATGTGGCCTCACTAGGGCCGAGTGGAGGGGGAGGAGGATTTAAAGAAGGAGAAGCCAATGAGAGGCGCCTTTCCTGCCTGGGTGATTTTTTCCCCCCCCTTTCCCCCTCATTTTAAACGGCAGGGCCCATCGCGGCGCGGAGGGATGCGGCCGGGGTGGGGACAGCGGGGGAC